>JAOQMS010015030.1:0-16241 GCA_027563885.1 Erythroxylum longipes
TTGAAAAATTTTAAATTAATCATTAAAATTGATTAATTATTAAATTATTCCTATATTCGGATAAATGAAAACAAAGAGAAAATTTATAATTTACATTGAATCATTATTAAATAAAATTTTAAAATTATTATAAATAAATTAATTTCGGTTAAATTAAATTTAATAAATGTATTACAATCCGCGACGTTTGACGAAACAAATGTCGTGAAATATCACTTTTCTGCGACGTCTTCCAAACGTTGTTAAAAACAATCAATTCCTGACGTTCTCGCAAAACGTCACCAAATATCCTCACCTTTCCTGACGTTTTAAGAAACGTCACCGAATATCGTTGCTTTTCACGACGTTTTCCACTAGACGTCGTAGATACTTATTACCTACCCCACCATTTGCGATGTTTTTTGTGACGTTTTAGTAAACGTCGGAGAAGGTCTTCTGTGACGTTATATTGCCTTCTGCTACGTTTTAAAAATGTCGCAGAAGGGTTCCATTTCTTGTAGTGTAAAGATATTTAGGAAAAACGTAGAATTTCTTTCATACGTTCTTAAAAAAATAGCTATACAAGATAGTCTACTTATAGCCTAGCTAAGGAATGATTTCCTCCATCACAGTTCCTAACTTTTCTCTCTACCATGTACATATAAGGTAAGTATTAATACAGAATAATTACAATTAATTTCCTAATATTCAAATTGATTCTCTTACACTCCCTCTTAAGTTGATGTGTGTGGATCCATCATGCCCAACTTGCCAAGCATATCATGAAAGACTCGCCTAGTTACCGCTTTCGTCAAAATGTCTACTAATTAATCTTCCGAATGAACAAACGGTAGTTCAATAATGCCTTCTTCTAACTTCTCTTTGATGAAGTGCCTGTCAACCTCCACATGTTTAGTTCTATCATGTTGCACGGGGTTCTTAGAAATACTAATAACTTGTTATCACAAATTAACTGATGAGCACTTTTCTCTGGAAACCCGATATCCTTTAGAAGCTTACAGATCCACAACAACTCTGTTAACCCTCTTGCAATCCCTCTAAATTCTACCTCGGCACTAGATAAGGCTACCACTTTCTACTTCTTACTCCTCTAAGTTACGAGGTTTCCTCCAACAAAAGTGAAGTATCCTGAGGTTGACCTTCGATCATTAGGATTTCCTGTCCAGTCAGCATTAGTATATCCTTTGACTTGGAGATGTCCATTCTTGCTAAACAAGATCCCTTTCTCTGGTGTCATCTTCAAGTATCGGACAATCCTAAGTGCAGCCTCCATGTGTTCCTTCTACGGTTTATGCATAAACTGTGATACAACACCTACTGCATAGGCAATGTCAGGTCTCGTATGAGACAAATATATCAATTTCTCGACCAGACGTTGGTACCTTTCCCTGTCTGCTGGCTCCAAATCTTCACTTATGCTTAATCTATGATTCACCACTATTGGGGTTTTAGCTGGTTTGCAATCCATCAGTCCGGTCTTAACTAGTAGATCAAGAATGTATTTTCACTGGGATATGAATATTCCTCTTGACAATCGCAGGACTTCGATGCAAAGAAAGTACTTTAACCCTCCCATATCCTTCATCTCAACCTCCCGGAACAAGTTCTATTGCAATCTTGCAATTTCTTTAGTGTCACTTCCGGTGATGATCATATCATTGACATAAATAATCAGGCACGTTACCAAAGCTTCCCTTCTCTTCAGGAATAACTTGTGGTCTGCATTACTTTTTTGATACCCATATCTTCTCATGGCAATGGTAAACCTGCCAAACCAGGCTTGAGGCGACTACTTGAACCCATATAGTGTCTTTTTCAACCGACACACTTCGTTCGACCAAAAGGTCTTCTCGAATCCGGGTGGTGTCTCTATATATACTTCTTCCTTTAAGTCTCCATGAAGGAAAGCATTCTTCACGTCAAACTGATGAAGGGGCCAATCCAGGTCTGCAGCTACAGAAAACAACACCCTGATTGTGTCAATTTTAGCTACTGGTGAGAAAGTATCCGAGTAGTCAATACCATATGTTTGAGTATATCATTTCACCACCAATCGGGCTTTGTACCTTTCCACTATCCCATCAGGTTTATGTTTCATTGTAATCACCCACCGATAACCTACAATTTTCTTCCCAGGCGGTAGAAAATATGTCTCCCAAGTTTTGTTTTTCATTAGTGCCTTCATTTCAACTTCTATAGCCTCCCTCCATTTTACATCCTTTTCAGCCTCAGATGCATTTCGAGGAATCCATTTAGAGTGTAGAGACTTATCAAACTGCTTGATATGATCGTAGACAGTGCTCCCCCTGACAGCATTGGCTATAGGATATCTGGAGCTCCGAGGTTTGTGCTCCGGAGAGTATCTCTGTGGAGGAATCCTTCGAGTAGTACGAGGAGGCAACACATAACATCCTTCCTCCACCATATTGGGGATAGGTCTTGTGGGGCTAGGTGGCTCATGTAGCATAGGGTCAGTGGATAATTGTGAAAAGATGGGTTCAGGAATGTTTACCTCTGGGACATCCACTTGAGGAGGCTGAGTCGTAGGTTCTGGCATTCTGGATTGTACTATATCAGTGATTTCTCTTGGAGTAGTATTGCCCTATGTCACCACAGTGGAAACATTTGACTGCCACACTAGCCAGTCGAGTGACTCAATTTGGTTATTCTCAGAACTCTCCCCCTAGTTGCGAGACGGGGTTGAGTGGTAGTAAAACTCGGTTTCAAGAAAGTTGCAGTCCATAGTGGTGTAAAGTTTACGAGTAAGTTGGTCATAGCAGTAGTATCCCATTTGATGGACATCGTAGCCAACGAAGACACAACGAACTGCACATAGGCCAAGTTTGGTACGGGAGGCTCGAGGAATATGAACAAAGGCAGTGCACCCGAACACCCAGGGTGGAAGCACTAGGGCAGAGGGCACACTTGTAAATTTGGACAAGGTCTAAAGAGGGGTTCGAGATTGGAGAATTTTTTATGGGAGTCGATTAATGAGGAAGACCGAAGTAACTACGGCTTCTGGCCAAAAATAGGATGGTATTTTAGACTCAAGGAGAAGGGCACGAGTAATCTCAAGGATGTGACGATTTTTTCTCTCAGTGACCTCATTTTGTTGTGGAATATTGGGCAGGTGATTTGGTGTATGATACCCTTTTGCCGAACAAAATTTTGAAACCTATGATTAACATACTCCTCCCTCCCCCCCCCCATTATCAGACCGTAAGAGTTGGATATTCTATTTAAATTGGGTTTGGATCATATGATAAAAATCCACAAATCTATCAAACACATCAGACTTATTTTTTAAGAGAAATACCAAAGTCATACGGGCATGATCATCAATAAACAAAACTAAATATCTAAAGTAGTGGGCCCCATATGTTGGAGCCGGACCCCAAACATCATAATGTATCAACTGAAACGGAGAGTCTACTCTCGTATTATTTAAAGGGAAAGAAGTTCTATGGCTTTTTACCAGCACACATGTGTCACAGTGACCATGGATTTTATTTTTAAATAAAGCAGGAAACATGGTTTGAAGATAACAATTTGATGGATGACCGAGTCGTCGATGCCAAAGCTAATACTGAAAATCAAAAGTCTATAAGTAAGAAGAGCAGTCCCATCCCGAGTGACCTCATCGACATAGTATAGACCATCGCTCTCAGTACCACGACCAATTATCTCCTTGGAGTGGATATCCTACAATAACCAAAAGGTAGGATGCAAAAGGTAGGATGCATGAGTACAGTGCAATTTAACTCTTTGGTAATTTGGCTAATAGATAATAGTTTACAAGATAAAGATGGAACAAACAGACAATTGGGCATTTTAATGGTTGGGGAAATTTGAATAGTGCCCCCTTTTACTTTGGAGAGACAACCATTGGCATTTTGGATATGGGTTTTATGTGGTTAGGTTTGGGATATAAAATCAGATGGGTCATATGTCATGGTGTCAGTTGCCCATAGTCAAAAATCCATTTACTGGACTTACCCCCTTTAACATGTTGTCTAGTCATGCAACTTAGCCCAAATATACCTAAATCAAAAACTTTGGGTTAGGGATGGCAATGGGCCAGCCCCCGTCAAGTTTTTTAAAATTAAAATTATAGAATAATTTATTTGTAATTAAATTAAGATCTGGGTTGTCTAGACCCAAGTTTACCCGAAGCCCAACTCTTCTAAATAAAACGATATTGTTTTGCTTAAAATAATTAGACCCCAAGTTTGCCTAAGCCTGGGCCTGGCCCATGAGCCGGCCCATTAAAGACAACTAAATTTAGGCCCATGGGCCAAAATTTGCCATCCCTACTTTGGGATAGCATCATTACAACATGTAGGATCAATTTGTATGCTTCTTAAATCACCAGGGACCACAGAACAATTATTAAAAAATGAAGGGCCAAAAAATGAGGGTTTAGAAATATGAAGGTTTGCGGATGATTTACCTTCCACAAACCCTATACGTATCGGGTTTCCTTCACTTGTGCCCCCTCCCATTATTGTGCCTGTGAAGCCCTCTTCTCCATCACTGCTGCCGCCACAAGTGGCCATGTGGTTGTGGCTGGCGGCATCTGGTGTTGCGCAGCTGGCTCCCCTTCCTCTGGCCTTCTCCTTTCGAGCCTTATGGTCTTCCCACCACTCCGAGTACCCATGGAGTTTAAAACAACTCTCCTTCAAATGGCGAGATTCGCCACAATGGCTGCATTTAAGGTTCTCCTTGTCCCGATTTTCACTATCCTGGTGGAATGATGAACGGCCATTGTCTGACCGCCCTTCGGAGCTGCCTGCCTCCAATCCTAAACCGAGTTCTCCAGTGGCCCCTTCTTTCTATAACATGTAGAGGGCTAAGCGAGCGGCTTCCCGACATACCGTAGTGTATGCCTTCTTGATCAATAGTGCCAGCTCCTCCTTAAGCAGGTCTCGCTGGGTCGGGTCATACCTATCATTTAGCCCAGCTAAAAACTGGTAAAGTCTCTCTTCTTTGACCATTTTTTCAAACAATTCATGGGATTGGGTCTAAGTTGGTCAATCTCGTGCCATATATTTTGCAACTCGATGTAGTAATCTTTGAGTAGTTGTGACCCCTGTTTGATATTGTATGCTCTGAAGGTAAGATCAAAAACATGTAATGTTGTGTTGCCTTTACTGTATGTAGTAGCAATTCCCTTCCACAGAGCTCTCGAATTTTGGTACTGGATAAATTTAGGAATCAAGTTGAGCTCAATTTATTGTATTAACCACTAGAATACTATCGTGTCCCCAGTCTTCCATTTTTGATAGGTTGGATCTATTGGTGTTGGGGGAATCTCAGTGAGAAAACTGGATTTTTCCCTACTGGCTATGAACAATTCAACTAACTTGGACCACAGTCCATAATTCTAGTTATTCAGCTTCACCGGCACCATTTTTGTCACTGGTTCTGAGGTAATTTGCATCTGCTTTTTTGTTTGGTTTTGTAATAATTGGAGTATTTGCTGTGACAGGTCGGATGGAGTGCCCGGAGCTGCCAAATTCAAAGGTAAGTCGGACATCGAATCGCCGGTGTCCGAAGGTAGATGATGATCACATAGTTTAGTCTCAAGATCAGAACTACTCTGATACCATGATAAAAGGCAATTAAAGATATTTAGGAAAAAAGTAGAATGTCTTTCATACGTTCTTAAAAAAATAGCTATACAAGATAGTCTACTTAGAGCCTAGCTAAGGAGTGATTTCCTCCATCATAGTTCCTAACTTTGCTCTATACCATGTATATATAAAATAAGTATTAATACAGAATAATTACAATTAATTTCCTAATATTCAAATTGATTCTCTAACATGTTTTCTTATAAACTCTTAATTACCTATCTTAATTTTCTGCAATTCATAATGTTAGAAAAATGTAACAGGTGCATAATCTCTTAGGTTTGCAACTTCGTCCGATTTCTTCTCTACCAACAGAGCTCAAACAAGCATATTCAAGGAATTACTAGACTGCGAAGATTATAATGATTTTAAACTTCATAATTGTCACTTATATCTATATGGGGCAAAATTTTTTGAAGTAATTTACTATTTTCTTAGAGTCAAGCTCAACACGCGGGGCGTCCAATAATTTCTCATTCATTGAAGAGTTCCTCTTTTACGAATACAAATAATGTCACCAAGGAATGGAAGAGAACAACCATACTTCTCATTGCAAATACCAACTCCCAAATTGTCTGGTTTGATACCAACTCCCAAATTGTCAAAACCAAATGTTTGTTGTGCCTATAAATCAAATTTTCAATTTTAATTAATTAATACAATTATTAATAAAATGAAACATCAACATCAAATGCGATAATTGAAATTAAGAATAATTGTAAAAAAGACTACCATAGGTAAATCAGTTATGCACATTGAAGGTGGGATATTACCAGTAAACTTTGTTAATTTGTTTTTGCATGAACGGCCTAAAATGAAAATTCAAATCATTAGAATATTAATAACAGGTTATAAAAAGACAATATTACAAATACTACCTAAGAATGTGGTCCAAATGATGATGAGTATAAACCATACTTATGTTATCCATAGAAACACGAAGGGGCTGTATTTACTATGTGTTATAACCAAAAAAAGGAAAATATTAAAAATAAGTAAAACAACACATGCGACATTTAAATTATGGAAAACTAACATGAACTTGATGTAATTTCAGATGTGATATGGTGGACATACTAAAGGTATTTTGGGAATTTTCTTCAAAATCCTGAATAGAGTATTTAAATAAAAAAAAACTTGAAATTATCATAATATAAATAGTATGCATTAAAAGGTTTTAAACATAAAGGTAAAAAAACCTTAAGTATTGGAAAGGGGTACGGGTGTTGAAGCTACCATATTTGCTAAAGTCTCGCATTTTCTAACATACCTTCTTTTCTTTGAACTTTCTCTAAGACACCCTTCAATCTTTTACTTGATTTATCTTTATTTTGACATCTCTAATCCTATTCCTTTCACCAAAATTAATCTTACATTGATTGAAGAGATTCATTTTAAGATTTGAGCATTGGGTCAACTCTTCATCTTGTGATATTAGGTTCTCTTAATTAACTATTTCTTCACCTTGCAACATCTCATCAACCATCTTCAACCTGTTGAGAAATTGATCTTTCAAAATTTTACAAGTATCTCTTCTCTTTGCTGCTCTTATAACCAACCGCATACTTAATGCACACAATTCTTTGTACCTTGTACTTGACAACATTTTAGGATCTAATTCACTTTCATTAATAGTGGAGCTTTTACCATCAAGGTACCATGTCTTGCTTTTCATGTCCATCTTTTTAAAATATACTAACTTGATATTCTCAAAATATTTTTCAAGTTAAATACTCAAAACATGAGAACATAAAATTTCAGCAAATATAAACTTCCAAAAACTACAATGGACTTCATTATTTGATGAATCATAAGTGACCATATGAGAGTAACTCTTCCCTAGAGGAGTGATCTCATATTTTGTAATTGTACCATCTTCACCCTAAAGATAAAAACTAGAATCATAAGAATTATTTCATTGGTCTTGAAAGCATTTAAATACTTCAAGTGTATAAATACTAGTTGTATGCTTTAAAATTTAAACAGGAGCTGATAATGTTGGAGTACTTACATTAGTTCTAAAATTAGCTTTCAATTCATCAAATCGACAATCATCAATAAGCCTCTAGAAGTGATTAAAAAATTGTAAAAAGTTATGTTAATAACTTACATGCCTTTTTACAATGCTATTTATGCTCTCACTTTTTTGCGTGGTGGTCATGTTTACACAAAAAATTTGCTATCTATAAACCAAAGCCCATTTTTCCTTTATATGAAATATGCGTTTCAACCAATTGTTATCTTGTCATATTTTTGTAGCATCTCATTTCATACATTGAAAAAATCTTCTTCTTCTTCAAAGTTATATATGTATGAGTTGAAACCTTGCGAAAGATCTTTAAATTGAGAAAAAACACCAATCAAATGAATTGCGATCATTTGATAAATATGCTAGATACAAATTTGATGATGAGTTTCAGGCGATCTGGAAGCTAATGCCTTTTCCATCACCGCATCCTGATTAGTAAGAATAGTTGTAGGCTTTTTCTCAGATATAGCTCTAGCAAATGTGTCCAACAATCATTCAAATGTAAGAGCAGTCTTATTGTATAGTAGTGGAACACCAAAAACTGCAGTTTGCTTATGATGGTTTACACCTACAAATGAAGCAAGTGGACAACCCTTACCATTTTTCTTATAAGTAGTATCAAAGCAAGCAACATCACCAAAATCTGAGTAATCAGTCCTCATCTTTGCATCTGACCAAAATATATTAGTTATCAAATCATCTTCATCCACTTGAATTTTATAAAAGAAATTAGGATATGTAAATTGCATTTTATGCAAATATTCTAACACGCCACCTGTATTCCCCTTTTTCATAGCTCTTGTTCTTTTGGATTTTAAATAATTCTTGTAATCTTCCATAATAAAGCTAAGATTATCTATCCTACCTTCTTGTCTCACCATAAGATCATGAGATGCTTTTTATGAAATTCCCACATCATTATCCATTTGAATTTGCATTGCTATAGTAGAGAATATCTTCTGTGATTTCTATGCAAATATGTTTTATTAGGATTTGAAAGATAGTGATTGTGATCCTTAACAAATTGAATCACTTGAAACTTTCCAGTTTTCACACTACTTTCATTCTTGCCTCACAACCAAATCTTGTTTCTGCACGTGGAGCTCTTACATACACATCTTTTTGTCAGGCATACTTTTACCTTCAGTACTATAATAAAAAAAGTCTGCTAATCAATTTACCAAATTTATCTTTGTGATTTTTGGTTCTTCTTATTCTAAAGCTAAAATGTTTAGCATACCTTAAATAATTTTGATAAGCTTATTCTTTCGTATCAAACTTCATGCTAGTTTTTAATATTAACTCTTTTGGAACGGATAAGTGGACTTTGTTCAAATTCTCCTTAGAATTTGAATGCATCAAATCATTAGACATCGTTCTTGTGTTGCTCCTTCTCAAGTTCGTATTCTAATTGATAGTATGGAGTAGATCTACCTTCCATCATTTTGTTTAATACTAAATTCGATATATATCAAATTCACAAATGATGCATCATTATGGCTTTATTTTCTGATAAATTATTAACACAATGAAAAAAAAGTGTTCACAAACAACTAAGAACGTTAGATCGTTAAATTAAAGAGAAAAATGTATTTTAGTTTGATCTGCTTAGCTTATTTAATTCTTATAATAGAAAAAGTGATTAGAGAATGAAAGTTTTCACATTGTGCAGTTATAGGTTATCATCTTCTCTCCTGTTGACCAACACCTGAAAAATTCGTAAATTCTTCCTAGTAAATGAATAATATGCTTTAGAAGGCCTTGTACCAACCAGAAGTCAATATTATTAATGGTAAACTTTAAACCAAATGTTATATTCCAAATTAACTAATATGCAATGTTAAACAACTCAACCTTTACAATATACAGTAATTATCACTCACATAGATGTATAAACATAAACAAAAGAAGTTAGAAAAGAATGACATCCATGCATCAAAGCAATCAAAGTATCTTGAAAAGTTACCTTTAAGGAAGACATAAATACTATCTTAAGTTTAAGATCCAACAGAGGAGTCACACACTAAAGTTACTTATAACTCTCCACATTAAAAATAATAATAAAAGTAAATTACCAAAATGATGTCTTTCAAAAGGTAAATGAATCGCAATAGAGTCATATAAGATATAGAGACTTTAAAAGAGGCAGACATCAAAGGGAGAAAAACTACACAAAAAGGTGGTTTTAGGTGTACTCAGCCATTCTCTCAAGAAATATTAGAGAGAGAGAGAGAGAGAGAGAGAGAGGGAGGGAATGATAATAAAAACAACTAAGAAAATCCACAGATGAAAAAACAAACAAAACTTACATGAGAAGAGAAATGAAAGTCGTCAAAATATGATCTTTCTTCCCCTATCACTGGTGGAGAACAAATAACAATGAAAAAGTTTCATCTTAATTATAGACAATACTCATGATGGGTGTGTTTCTTAGAACGACACCAGATTCTCCACAATCGTAGTTTTTGGAAAATTTTCAAATCGTCTTATTCCTCATCTTCTACTTCTTTAGTTCACCAAATGTGAGAACAAAGTTAATTTGCTTTGTGAAAAATTATAGAGAAGGGGAAAAAAAAGCTTTGAAAGACATGAAAATTAGACAACAAAGAAGCGTAGACACAAGTTGATGTGCGGGAAATCTTTTGTGAGATTAATGACACACAGAAAATGCAGCCATTTAGTGTTTCTATAAAAAAACACAAGTATCGTTTACACTCATTATCATTCTATGTCTGGACTACGTTCTCAAGTAGTATTCGTAATATTGTCTTTTGTAAAATATTAGTAATGCTCTAATGATTTGAATTTTCATTTTAGACCATTAGTGCAAAAATAAGTAAATAAAGTTTTACTACTAATATCTCTCCTTCAATGTGCATGACTGATTTACTTATGGTATTCTTTTTTACTTTTATTTCTTTATTTAAATTATTGCATTTCATGTTAATGTTACATTATATTAATAATTGTATTAATTAATTGAAATTGCAATTTTATTGATAGGCACAATAAACATTTGGTTTTGAAAATTTGGGAGTTAGTATTTGTAATTAGAAGTGTGGTTGTTCTCTTCCATACTTGGTGACATGTTTTGTGTTTGTAAAACATGAAATAACAGTTAGTAAGTTGCTTCAGGTATACTAACATTAATAGGCTGAATGATTTTTTTATTTCTACATAACAAATCCAATTAGTATGCAATTGGTAAATCAATCTTGCATAGTCTGATACAACATCCTTTATAAGCATTTTGTAAATTAAACATACAAAAAGGAAAAAGGATGTATAACAAAACAATCCACAGGCCGCAACAACCTCCTTGACAGATTCATGCTATGCATATTACCTTGCTCCATCTTTATCAACTATCTTGATTATGAAGTTTGGTAGTGCAACAACCAATATGGATTGAATCTCCATTATGCATTTGTCAACAAAATCAATGGGTTCTTCGAGTGACATGCCACTATGGTAATGTCAGTCCATCATGGTGAGAGAAAAATATGATCAATAACCCAAAGCTCTTCTATCGACCTTGTGAAGTGTAGCAATATAGTCCATGTAATAGAGAGATGAACTAATGTTCTTATCATAACCATCTAGAAGGATGTTCACGAAGTATAGGTTCTAAAATATCAAAAACCACACTTAGGAGATATAGAAAGTAAAATGTCGATACATGCTTTAAGAACTGAAGTTACAATTTACCAGTCAAATAGAGAAATTTGTGACCCTTAGTGCTCAAAATCATCAAAATAATTTTACAACATACCTGTGCCTTTCAATTAGATGGCTTTTGCTCGATCACTCTGCCATCTTCTAAAGGCTCTAAGTATGCACAAAGCTCTAAATATTAACTCCAGGGAAATGAACTAGCAAACTCTAGACAACACATAAGCAAAAAATTACCAGCTCATATTCCGTTTCCTAAAACCTAATTGTCAATCATCAAGTATTACATGGAAGAAGAAAATAAGAATGATTTTTGAAAAGACTTATTGATGACAGAAAAAAACAAAGCCATATCTTTTCGAGCAACTAGTTTTGTGATCCCACATGACCTTCACATCTCTGACGATGATGAAGCACGAGAAAAGATTGGGGACTTTATCAAGAAGAAAAAAATGGAAAAAATGGAAAAGAGAAAGACAAGCTTCTAGTGAACTAGACAATAATTATAAGAAGAGAAGTATGTGTAGAGGAACTTATGACCAATTAGGATAGACAGAGAAACACTGTAACCTCTGCACTCAAATCACTAAGAAATATATGGAAATGCCCTAAAAGGAAGAGAGGATTAAGTCAATGAAAAGTCAGAGAAATGCATAAAAGGAGGTATTGTATTAGAAGGAATGCAAAATCATATAAACCAAAATCAAATAAATAATCGTAAAAAGAACTAAAAGTAATCTGATGTGTCTTCCCTTTGGTTGTTCGCATATGCCCAAAATCAAATAATCTGACGCATAAATCTCATAACAATATTGTGTTAGTGACACTAGATTCAAGTGACTGGACTCAGCCATGAATAGTTATTCCATAAAAATAAAATAAAAAATCAAATGAAATTAGGGTTAATAACATAAGCAGTACAAAAATTGACATTAAGTTTTCTTCTACAAAACTTTGTAACTCAGGAAAGTTAATTATGATAGAGATGGCCCTAGAATAACTAATTTTGAAAATTTGAAAGAATTTAATTTCGTAAAAATTGGTTCTACCGCAATTGCTTTGAACTGTATCTGTGGCTGTTTTTTCTTTTTGAGAATTATGTATCTGTGGTTGTTTGTTGTAAAGCAACTGTACCAGCAATTTATAGATTTTCTAGCATAAAAGGAAATAGAAAAAATAACTGCAAAATAAACAAATCAACACCCGAGATTGGTAACCCAGTTCGGCACACCTTGTCTATGTTTGCGGGGCTCTCACCTAACTTAATCACTTTCACCAAAGAACAATAATAGTTTTACTCAAGGCATTATAGAGTCGTCTCACCTTACCCTTGACATTATCCCTTGTCCTCACAACCCGTGAAAGTAAATTACACCCAATAACACGACCACCTCATGCTAACCTCAATAGAGGATTTTCTCAACAATGTTCGATAATAAAGATGATAATAAAACAACTCAAGTGATTGAAATAATAAAGAACACAAACAAAGACACTTAGGAAAGAAAACAACTTCTCTAAAAAAGTAGCTTCGTTAACGAAAGAATGGGAAGTTGTTCATCAAAATATCTGTTGTGAAACTTCAATATTGTTGCTAGAACATCCCATGCACAACAGCCACAAAATGTGTCAAATCAACAAACTTTTCATCATCGAAATGTCATACACGAAGAGCTATAAAAACACCAAGGCTGCTGGAAGTTTTTTGCATGAAAACCACTATCATCGATAACCTAAAAATCCCTTATAATAGACAGAAAATGCAACTCCCCCAATATGGAAAAATCTTAAAAAAGCATCTTGCAAAAATCACTCAAAATCACCTAAAAATCTAGCTGTAAAGTCACCATAACCCCATTGATTTTTCAACCAAAAACAACACATATTTATTCCCAAAATCACGTAAAACCCAGTAGAAACACAACTGCAAAATAGTCAATAGAATCTCTAAAAATCCAGTTACCTTATCCCCAAAATAGGCTTCCAAAGATAACTCTAAAAATCACTAAAAATCTGCACATGTTCCATGTTAAGATATAGTGATTTTATCCCAATTAAATCCTATCATAAGATTTTATCCTTATGCAATCTTATCTTCAAGGAATCCTACATGAGGTAGAATACTCATCATAATGATATTTCACAAATAACCAATTATGCCCAATTACAAATAATGCCCAAAATAAATTAATAAGATATCATAATGTATATCTTAACAATCTCTCCCATTTTAGCATTATTTGCCACATATCAAAACTCGCCCTTAAGAAGATAATTGGACATATAACATCAAGTTCACATAATATATAAGAATTCCCCCTTAATCAAACATCGAGTTCCGAATAACTTCCAAACAACATTCAAGTTCACATAACATCAAGTTTGTCAAGTTCAAGAAACATCCAAAGAAACAATTATCCCAAATAAACAATTATCCAATCATCTAAATTTCTTCTCATTGGGATAAAAAGATGCCAAAAAGCAAGATGAATAGTCACCTATATACCTTGAAATCTTCCCCTGAATGGAACAGTCACTAAAAACAATCGATATCGCCCCTTGGAACAAACAATACCAAAACAAAGAATGTCTTTAATGCGATCAATCTCAGAGAATAAAGAAGCATAAAAATCAGTAATAAGTACAACGGTAGAATTATAAGTATGTAGTACAGCTACAGAAGGTCGAGATGACAATTTACTCTCATTCAAAACACTAATCAATATATTATTACTTACATCAAAGCCATCCGTATATGATTGATTAAATTCATAAACCCCGAAAATGCATTCAAGGAATCATAATCAAAATTAATCTATCTCCCCCTCATATAAACCATGTGAAAGCATATTGTCCAAACTCATACACCCTATAATGTAGAGAGAAACCAAGATAGAACTTGAAAAATCCAAATCATATAAAATCTTAATCTTCTTATAAGTCTCCAACCAAGCATCAACTTTGTCTCGACATAACTACGTAAATCAAAATCCAAAAGCAAAACTCTCAAATCATCAAGCAGAGCCTCATTTTCATATCAAATATACTATTCAAAAAGTAAAGAAAAATCCAAACGCGCACTAATCAATTGAACCTTATAAAACCCATAAATAAAAACTCAGAGAGTTTTGATGTTAACTCCTTCAAACCCCTTTTTTTAAAAAACAACATCAATATAATTCAAAAATGTAAAGCACACAGTTCTTGTGCCCCTCAAAAAATTCAAACTTGATCTTATTCCTTATTACATTATCTTTATCATCAATTGTTTGATTGATTTCTTCTTCTGAATCAACTGACTTATCCTCTGTCTAAACAGTTTCTTCACTAGCAGTAACCAACTGCAAATTTGGGTAGTTTTTAGTTCTTGCTTATTTACGTCTTTGAGTTGGTTCTTGAGGCTGATTTTTAAGATTTTCTTTAACAACCAAGTTGGTTTTTAGACCATCCACATGAAGCACATTTTTGAAGTGTGGTTGTCCATCCATATAAAGTGTCACTCTTCTAATAATGTGACCTTCTTTTCATCTCCAAAAGTAACGTGGCCATCCATACAACTTTGATCATCCATCAAGTAACTTCTTTCACCCTTTCTAAACTAAGTATGTTTTGGTAACATGGGTTGTTGCTGGAAATTTAATGAAGAGTGTCTAGTTTTCAGTTTTGATCCCTTTGACATATCATTTGCAATAATTTGTAACATTTTGGCTTTATATACCCGTTTACCCCACAAAAGTGACACTTAGGTATAAATTTTTGTTTCCTCAAATTTCTCGTTGGACAGATCTGGCCGTATCATTTTTCTCATCATTCGACTTAAAACATTCACCTTTATTGCCAATGCCTTGAAGGTCTCCTTTAATCTTACCAATTTCTAGCAAATTTTCTAACTTTTCGATGCCTCTATTTAACATTCTTATCCCTTTTTTGGTACTGGCCAACTTCTACTTTGTTTCATTTAGCTCTTCTATTATAGAAAACAACTTCTTCTATAGATCTTGAATGATGTATTTCATGGTAGAGTTTTCCTTTTTCAACTTCTCATTCTTATTACATGTTTGGACCCATTTAAAATACATTAACTCATAAACTTTGCAAATATCATCCCTCTTATAATCGTCATCACTGTCATCACTGTCAAAATCTGAAATTGAACTTTGTGTTAATTCATCAGTGTTTTTTTTCAAAATTTTGGACTGATTTATCCATAGTTTCTTCCTTGTTTGTTGCTGTTAAGCAAGCAACTGTACTTTTGCTATATAAAGCAACCAATGTAGCATTACTCATAAATCCCTCTTGTCTGACCCCGTTTTCAGAGTCTAACTCGAGAGTTATGAAACATATGTGCAACATTCTGTAGGGTTCTTATAACATCCCAAACATCCATAATTGAGCACTTAATATACGACAATCCATTCTTATGTTTATATCCTCAACGTCATCCTAAACATATCACTCAATTTATCTCTTATTTCCACAACAAACTAAGTACATGTCAAGCTCCATTCAAGCCTAAATGTATCATAGGAAAGCATTGATAGGTCCACAATAAATACATATATACGATTCGAGACAATAGGCCTAACTTTCACTAGGGATGTCAGATTAAGACCATTCAAGTATGGTTTCAAAGAGGACTTCTAGTTCTACAACTTCCGTGAAGACCCCAAATAGAGATTTTGCCATCTAGAGGGTCAAAAATTTTCACATTTTCATAATTGTCTTGAGAATGTCTGCTTAGCGGACACATGTCCCTCCAAATAAACATGAACTGAGCTGCAACACTGGAATTCCAAGAAGGTCCACCCAGCAGACATCAAGTCCGCCCACGGACATTTACGGGTCAAATTCTAGATTTCTAACTCCTACAAGTTACCTATGACCCCTCTTATGCATATTTATCATTT
>JAOQMS010015100.1:0-16235 GCA_027563885.1 Erythroxylum longipes
CAGAATACAATCCTGTCTCATTAGCTTTTAAACTGCCATTATTCCTTGAGCTTCTGTATAGACAAAATGAACTTGTAAATGTGTAAAATGCTAATGAAAGGATTGTTTTACTATAAATGTTGCGCCTATTATTTCAATGTATGCTAGCTCGAATTTGAGTACTGTAATTTCGGGTTCGGGTCCCAGGAGAGTCGGACTATCCAACTTGATAATTTCAGGTAATGTTTTGACTGATGTTGCAGAGAGATTCAAGTGTCGAAGATGCTTTAAATTGCCGATTGAATCATGTAACTTTGATATGCTACGATACTCAAATAAGGACAGTACTCGTAAGCACTCAAGTTTTGGAAGTACATCATAAATTACCTTTTGATCAATGTCATGGTATTTCCTCCGTATATTTGGTAAGAAAGTGCGCAGTAGTGGAGCACTGGTAATGGCTTCAGATTTGTTAGGCAGCAAACTCTGTGTTAAAACATAAGACAGACGACGTGTCCTTGGTGTAACCTTGCACGAATCATTGTCATCTTCCAATCTGAAACAAAATTCTCCAGCCACAGTAATAAAGTGGTAGCCGACTGGATTGAAAAAAGACCTAGACACGAGATCATCGAAGTACTCCTCACCAATGACTTCCCTCTCCATGTTGAATCCTGCTTGGCACAGAAGCCCCTCTCCCATCCATAAGAGTACCAATTCGTCCCTTCTAAACCAATACCCCTTGGGAAATATCGCACAATATGCAAAGCATTGCTTCAAAGGAGATGGAAGAAAATGGTAGCTCAATCTTAACGCTGGAATTATGTTGTCTTCTGATAAATTCCAAATATCATTCTTCAAAACTCTCTTCCATTCTTTGGGTTCTTGTTTGTTGCCCAAGAGACACCCTAATGATTTTGCTGCCAAAGGCAAGCCGTCGCACTTCCTTACTATTTCTCTGCCAATATTTTCTAAGGTTGTATATGCACCAGAGCTCCTGCCATCCAATGCATGTTTTGAAAACAAGCGCCAACATTCTTCGTCTGACAACTTCTCTAGATGATGAGTTTGTACTTTCAGGACTGATGCCACACTTTCAAGGCGGGTTGTGATTATGATCTTACTTCCGTTTGCCCCAGCCTTTAAAGGCCTTAGCAAAATATCCCACTGCTCATAATTGTAATTCCAAACATCATCAAGCACGAGCAAAAACTTCTTGTCCGTCAATTCATCTTTCAATGCAACTTGAAGTGTGACAAACTAGGATGATACTTTTATGATCTAATATGTATCATCTTTTGTTTGTAGGTCTTGATTTCTCTAAACTTTATGCTAAACCGCATATGCTAACCTGTATAAGAGAAATCCTGTTTTCTCTTATTGAAGGCTAAACTGCATTAGAGAAAACCTTTATGTTATCTGACCTAATGCTGTACTGCATTAGAGAACCTTTATGAAATTAACAACTTATATCCCCCTATGTTATATTAAAAAACTCATGGATATCCTTTTTAAAAATTGCATGTGTCTAAACCACATAGGCATAAGGTCTATCTGTATATATGCCCAATGAACTTTTCAAATGCTTAGTATTAGATATATGTTGTATATATCTACTTATTTTATTTTGGCATATTTTTATAAATTGGACTTATCAGATTTTTTATTGTCTTATCACATAGACTTATCATATTTGGATAATATTCTTGATGGTATAGAATTCTATCTTGAATGAATGTGGATCTTGTGAAGACTTATAGTGTATTACGTGAATGTGGGTGCTGAAAGGCATTGCTGAATTTTTTCTCATGAATTAATTGGTTTTCAATAAAACATGAAGTGCACAACTTTGGGGTGAAAACTATGGTTTTATGTCTATATGTGCAGCGTGACTGTTTTGAGTGTGTGGGTGTATTAAAGTTAATTGTGAACAATCCATCTTTTGCGTGGGCCTAGGTGTGAGCGTTGGTGTGTTGATGGGTTGTGATTGTAGCTGTGGGTTGTGATGACATCTGCGTATGGGGGTTGCATGTCTATGTGTTCTATGTTATTCTTTATCAATCAACTATCCTTGTGTAGTGGCTCACGGTTGGACTGAATGGAGTGTTGCGTGTGACTACTATTGTGGGTTGTTTGGTGACTGTGAAGTCGTAACTCTGTTATATGTTTTTGCATGAATTAACTTATAGTGCAGGAACAACTTTCAGATCTTTCTTGGAGGACCTACATCTATATATAGGGAAGTTGTTCTGTTTGAATATCAAGTGTGTTAAGTTTTGTTATTAATTCTTCAAATGCTTAGAGTCTTTATTTATTGTCTTTCATTAATTAATAGTTGTTTAGAAAAATCTCTGACAAGGTTAACACTAATCGGTCGTGTTATTGAGTTTGAAAATCTTCCATAGGAAGTAAGTTTGAGAGATAATGTCAAGGGTTGAGTGGTGTCAGCTCAATAAAGCCTTGGGTAAATCTATTGTACTTCAGTGAAAGTATTAATCTAGGTGACGGCCCCACCAACGTAGGCAAGGTGTTGCATTATCAAATTTTTGGTGTTATTTGTTATTTTGCTTTTGATTGTTTTTGTTTTTGTTTGTGCTAGAGGCAATGACAGTAAAATTAGAAAGTTTGCGAAACTATGTCCCCTATAATTTTGTCAATTGGTATCAGAGCAGGTCACCAAATCAAAACTTGGTACATCAAGTTGGTGCATATTCGGGTTTGGCAATTATGGCCATAAGAGAAGGAACATAAATTATTAGGCCACCACTGTTGGACAGTTCTAATTATCCTGCATGGAAATCATGGATGAGGGTCTTTATTTAAGCATAGGGAACATGAGCATGAAACTCAGTGTTATATAGCTGGACACATCCGATGATTACTGACAATAAGAGAGAGATAGTTCTAAAAGATCCATTTGAATGGAAAAGAGTTGAAGAAGAGAGGGCATTTGGAAACTCACAAGCAATGCACGCAATTTTTAGTGTTGTTCATGAAGGATGCTTCTCAATGATATCGGCCTATGAGTCGACTAAAGAAGCGTGGGATACTTTGCAGACTATTCATGAAGGGTCTAAATCTATGATAGCATTAAAACTACAAATGTTAGCTGTGAGGTTTGAAGAACTGAAGATAGATGAAAATGAGACTATTGGGGATTTTCATGAAAGATTGTGCGATATAGCGAATCAGGCACATCAATTCGGAAAAAAATATTCCAACCTGAAACTAGTCAAGAAGACATTGAGATTACTACCTCCAAGATTTATTCCGAAAATTGCAGCAATCGAGGAGGCTCATGACATCAATGACTTGTCGCTGGAAAAGATAATTGGAATTCTTACCAATTTCGAAATGAATTTGTTGAGGGGCAAACAAGAAAAGAGCAAAGGATTGACACTATAAGTTGAAACTAGAAAAGGCATAAATGATGTAGAAAATGAATCTGATGTGAATGAGGATATGGAATTATTGATAAGAAATTTCAGCAAGTGGTTAAAGAAAATGAAAAGAGACAGACCTGAATTTAGACAACATGGTGGGAGTTCATTGAATAACAACTTAAAACAACAAGTCAAAACTCAAAAGGGTGAAAGGAAGGTGAAGAGAATCCAATGTCATGAGTTTCAAAGGTTCGGGCACGTTCAAGCCTAATGTGCTAATATTTTGAAGAAAAGAAAAGGAAAATCCTTTACTAGCACTTAGAGTGAGAATGAATCCGAGAGTGAATATGGTGGTTAAGAAGAAATCGCTAATGGTGCTGCGTTAGTCGCTTTATATAGCAAAAGTCCAGTTATTTGCTTAACAGCAATTGAAAAGGAAGTAACTGAAGATGAAAAAGGGGAAAATCGGAAAATTTCTAGAAAAAACGCAAACAACTCATCTCAAGACCTTATATCAGATTACAACAGTGATGAGACCTAGATGATAGAAAGGAGAATATTTACGAGGCTTACGAAGCTATGTATGAAAAATGGGTGAAAACATATAGAAAGAATGAAAGATTGAAGGAAGAAAATCTCTCCATAAAGAACACCATCCAAGGGTTAGAAAAGAAATTGAAGTTGGCATTAAATGAGCTTGGTGAAGCTAGAATGAGATTAGTAAGTACTGAAAAGGGATTGAGAATATTGAATAGAGGCACAAAAAAACTAGACAAGTTAATAGAAATCGGTAAGGTTAAAGGAGATCCTCAAAGCATTGGTTACAAAGGTGAATGTTCCAAGGTGAATGATAAGAAAGATGACATATCCAGATTTGTCCAAGAAGAATCTTTGAGGAAGAACTAAAGGTTTGTACTCACATGTAATTTTTGTGGAGTTATCGGGCACATAAGGCCGAGATGCTACAAGATGTTACAAATGATATTTCAAAGGGGTCAAAATAAAAAATCTAGACATTCTCCATTAAATTTTCAGCAGCAACCCATGTTACTGAAGCACTCTTGGGTTAGAAAAGGTCAAGGACAAGAACAAAGACGTAGTGAAGGAAAAACAAAAAAGTGTCCAGATTCACAGTTAGTTACTGCTTTTAAAGCAACTGTTCAGACTAAGGAAAAGTCAGTCACTTCAGATGAAGAAATCAATCAGACAGTTGATGACTGAGATAATCTGACGGGGAATAATTCAAAGTTTGAATTTCTTCGAGGAGCACAGGGACTGTGTGCTTTATATTTTTGAATTATAGTTTGATGTTATTTATTAAAAAAAGGAAAAAGAAAGGTAAAAAATGTCTTTTTTAGTTCTTCTTTAATTTTTATGTTGCTATTGTTGTCGCATCCTTTTAATAGTTTACATTGTGACTTTTTTTTGGCTTCAGCGAAGACTCTTAAGCTCTCTCATCAGTATGGGTCTCTCTCTCAGGTATCTCTCTCTCTTTCAAGCATATCTCTGGGCGTTTTGAATGGTGGTAAATTGTCATCTTGGCGTGCGTATGATTTTTCTACTGCACCTACTGTTGATTTTTATGTTTCTTTATTCTTTGAGACTGATTGTGTTGAAGGCATTCTTTGTTTTGAAACTGTTGTCCCAAGAGGGAGTTATTAGATTATCTATGGTGACTATTCTATTCAGGGGGAGATTTCAAGGTATATGTGTAACTATTTGTCTTAGTTTTTTACATCTTTTTATTGTTCCAGTCAAATAGTTGTTCTAATCGTGAAGAGTCCATCCCAAGACAAATGGAATCTCTCTCTCGTGAACACATTTCACTAAATGATCCAAGACCAGCGAAAAAGACAAAGCCACCAGATAAAATCCCTGCCCATTATCCTCCTAGTCACCCTACAAATCCTACCATGCTACGGAATGGGTTGCATTCAAACAATATGATGTCATGGAAATATAAAGTTCTTTATAGGGAGAAGGCGAAGGAACAAGCATATATTGCCAAAGAGAGAGTCCCAGTTGATCTCCTTGCAGAGGGGATTGTTAAAAAATGTTTCAAGAATGCTCATCCACTTCTCCCTGCATTTTAGATTGATCCTAGTTATATGGAGAAGTTGGAGACGCCATGGAGGCAATCAGTTGTAGTCAAACTTCTTGGCCGATCTATTATCTTCAAAGTGCTATACTCTAAGATTGAATGACTATGGTCTCTTAATGGTGGATTTGATTTCCTTGATCTAGGGCATGATTATTTTTTAGTCAAGTTTGATTTACGTTCTGACTTTGATGCTATTCTAAGGGGTGGTCCTTGGATTATTTTTTATTATATCTTATTGTTCGGCCTTGGACACCGGGATTGAATGTCGCGTTTACTACGATAGATTATACAGTGGCTTGGGTGAGATTTCTTGATGTTTCTGTGCAATACTATGATGAAGATTTATTACTTGCCCTAGCATCGGGAGTTGGTCATCCTATTAAGGTGGATAAGAATACGATTTTAGCAAATCGGGGTCGCTTTGCTAGGATCTGTATGGAGATTGAACTAGACAAACCGTTAGTAGGACAAATAGAAATTAATGGCCGCATATACAATGTTGAATGTGAGGGACTCCACATTATATGTTTTAAGTATAGAAAATGCGGACATCATGATAGCCTTTGCTCTAGTACTGTAGTGGTGGAGGAGGATTCTGTCTATGGCAATCGGCATGAGGAGGGAACTATGGTGGCAGAGATGGATGCTCGACTAAATCTCCTGTTAGAGAATATATAAAACCAATTGAGTTAGCCTCATATAATAGCTTAAGTTATTGTAATGAAATGGTCGCTTACATCTCCCACATCCTAGCATTAATGGTGATAGCGCAAATCTTGCTAAGAATCCCTGTATGGGGGCTGGATGACGGTGGAGAAACAATCAAGTAGACCAGCTAGAGCTAATTAAACAGATAGGCACCTAAGATATCAGTGCCTTGATGCAAACCGATATGGTCCATTGTTTGATGCGGAGCTTGAAGCTTTTGCTAAGGCTGGGCACAACACTGCAAACCACTTGTTTTTAATTTTGAAGTAGGCTCTAAGTGGTATGAAAAGGAGTGGGCGGCCTGCCAAGAAGATGGATTCCTTTGCTAAACAGACAAGTAACCAACATGGCCTAAATCATGTGAATACTCCTTTGAAATCTACTCAGGAAATCTGAAGGGATGGCCCAACTGCTAAGGAGGCCAGGCCTGAGGAAAATTCTGGCCAGTTGCATAGAGACCTTCCTATTGAGTCTTCTTTAAGAGCTAATGATCTGGCTCTTCTGCTACACAACGTTCACGATGTAAGCTTGGTGCAACTTGTTGCTTCCCAATTTCGACAAGGTTTTCAAAGCAATCCTCCTCCTTCTAGTCTAATGAAGTCCACGACAGTTTTGCATGAGGGTGCCAACCAGAAACAAGTGCAAATTTTTCGTAGTGATGAGCCACCAGACCCAGGCCAAGGGGAGGGGCTGCAACACTCGTCTCTTATCATAACTGGTTCTGCCCAACTGATGGATAGTACTGATAATATTTCTCTTCTTTCACCACCTAATGTTGGTGATATGGAGGTTGTTCCAAGCACTTTTGCTTGAATGGTGGTGTTTAACTTCTAAATCCTATAATTTAATGATTCCGATGATGAACGTAACTGCACGGAATTGTAGGGGGGCATTGAACCCTGACTTTGTCTGTTATGTAAAGGAGCTTGTTTGTTTGCACAAACCAGACATTTTGATCATAGTCGAACCTCATATTTCGGGACTTCAGGCTTTGAACATATTGTTCGCATAGAGGCGATAGGATTTTCGGGGGGGATATGGTGTCTATGGAAAGGAGCCACGTTGCAGCTTCAAGTTCTTGTATGGCACCGACACTGCATCCATTTTCTTGTTTCTAATGACCACCATAATGTTTGGTTTTTAACGGTAGTTTATGCTAGCCCAGAAGCCTCAGGGAGAGTGACTTTTTGGAAGGAGATTGAAAGGTTATCTATGCTCATTGATCGTCCATGGCTACTTATAGGTGATTTTAATGATTATGCATGTTCTAGTGAAAAGAAAGGAGGAGTTTATTGCTTGAACAGGGCAGCTAAATTTCGACAGAATTGGGATCGATTTGGGCTATTGGATTTGGGATTCCAAGGCACTCCTTTCACTTACTGCAAAAACTGAGTGGCTTCATCTCTACACTTATTCAGTTGAACAGGGCTCTATGCAATGCTGATTGGTGTCTTCTTTTCCCCAAAGCATCCGTCCATAATCTACCTCACACTCATTCTGATCACAATCCTATTCTGCTGAGATTGCATGGATTCGTTCCACCGGTTGATACTAGGCCATTTCATTTTCAGGATGCTTGAAAATTACATGATGATTTCTATTCGGTGATAGAGAGAGCTTGGCAGGTGAATCATGGTTCCGTTTCTGAGGCACTCAACAATGTTCAGGAAGTTGCTTTGAAATTTAATACCGAAGTCTTTGGTAATATTTTCCACCGAAAACAACGACTTCTAGCTCGTTTAAAGGGAGTGTAACAATACCTAGCTCACCGACCATCGACTTTTCTAAGCCAGCTTAAGGAGGAATTGATCTAGGAATATACTCTTACTTTGAGGCAGGAGGAAGTTTTCTAGTATCAAAAGTCCCGAGTTCAGTGGTTGTGATATGGAGACAGAAATACTAAGTACTTCTATGCAATGACTATTTGTCGTCGTAAACGCAATAAAATGGAACGCCTTCGCCTCTCTAATGGAAAATGGAGTGCTGATCAACAAGAAATACAAACAGAGGATCTGAATTTTTTCCAGTCTTTGTTTTGTACCACTGATGATATTACCATGCCATTCCCTCTGAATTCAAATCATCCCATGCTGTCTCAGGAAGATAGTCAGGTACTTTTAAATCCTATTTCTAAAGAGGAAGTCTTTGCAGCTATCCAATCCATGAGTTCTTATAAGGCCCTGGAACTGATGGACTCCAACCAGTTTTCTATAAGAAATACTGGTCTATTGTTGGGGATGATATTTTTCATATGATGAAGTGGGCTTTTTGTTCAGGATTTTGCCCGAAAAATATCATGGACACTTTAATCTCTCTTATTCCCAAGGAGGATCATCCTATTTCTATGGCTCAGTTTCGTCCAATTAGTTTATGTAATGTTTGCTTAAGATCCTTATTAAAGTCCTTGTTCAGCAAATTCGGACTCTATTGGATTCAATTATTAGTCCAATGCAAGGTGCCCTTATTCTGGGAAGAGGAGCTGCTGATCACATTCTTCTTGCTAAAGAAGTGGTCCATTCTATTTGACAAACTAAACGTAAAGCAGGATGCCCTGCGATGAAAATTGATCTGGCCAAAGCTTATGCCAGGTTAGATTAGCGTTTCTTGAAGCAAACGTTGGAAGATTTTGGTTTTTCCCTTTAATTTTTTCGCTTATCATGTCATGTGTTACTAGCTCACGCCTTTCAATCTTGTGGAATGGATCTCATCTCCCAGCTTTTGATCCCTCTCGGGATATTCGTCAAGGGGATCCTCTCTCTCCCTACTTGTTTGTGTTATGTATGGAAAAGCTGTCCCTCTTTATCTCTTGCAAAGTGGATTGTCATCAGTTGAGACCAATCATGATTTCTCCCCATAGTCTTACAATTTCTCATCTATTATTTGCTGATGATGCCTTATTGTTCTCTGAAGCTTTTGTACAGGAATGTCGTGTTGTCTTAGCCACCATGAGGCAATTTTGCTCCAGTTAGGCCATGATCATTAATGAGCAAAAGTCAAACTTTTATCTCTCTTAGCGCACCTCGCTCGCACAAAGAAGTATTACGATATCGTCTTCGCCTCCACTTCATGTCAGATTTGGGCAATTATCTTGGTGTCCCGCTACATGGTACTAATAAGAAACAGGACTTTAAGAAGGTTCTGGATAAAATTCAGTCTCAGCTCCAAGGATAGAAGTCCAAATTATCGAACAAGGCAGGACAACTTACTCTTATGCAGTCTACTATTTCGGCTATACCCCTTTATCCCATGCAAACTTGCTGGGTACCGAATGGGGTCTGTTCAATCATTGATAAAACTTGTATAAATTTTCTATGGCAGTAAGGGGAACATGGCAAAGGCATTCATTTTTTGAATTGGGAAGTTGTTTGTAGTCCAAAGAATAGGGGTGGGCTCAATATTATGGCGCTCAATAATAATATTGCTTTGCTTGGCAAAGCTCTTTGGTCTCTCGTTATAAAGGATCCCAAACCTTCTGTTCATGCTCTACTTGGAAAATACGTGCGTCATTCTTAGGTTTTAGAGGTCCGCAAGGTGTCTAATCCTTATCTTGCTGGAATGTTATCCAATGTACAATCCCTTACTTCAAGGATGGGTTCTGTTGGCGTTTAGGCAATGGGCAGGAGATCTCCGTTTGGTATGATAGATGGGTTGATGTTTCTCCTCTTATTCAGCAAGTCCGGATGATTGATGATAGAGATCGGCACCTTAGGGTGAAGGATTTAATTTCGACTCATAATGAGTGGGATTTTAGTGCAATCCATTCCATGATACCGTGGGATGTAAGAAACAGAATATGGATATTCCTATGCCTTATACGTTGTGCATGAATGATAAGCTAATCTGGGGAGAGAGTTCTTCTGGATTCTACACCGTGAAGTCGGGTTATGACTTCATTACTCGGTTACCTTTTCCACCTGACCTTTCCAGGAAATGGACACATATTTGGCAACTCAAGGTGCCCCAAAAGTTTCACTTTTTCTTGTGGTAGATTCGTTAGCAACGCCTCCCAACTAATCTTCTTCGATATACCCGTGGTATGAGCATTTCCCCTCTCTGTTTGCGTTGTGGAAGGAGACAGGAATCGGTCATTCATGCTCTCCGTGACTGCATGTGGGCTTCTCAAGTTTGACGCATTATGATTGATGACATTACGGAAACATTTTTATTCTCACCATTGATGAATGGATTAATCGGTATGTCTTAGATTCTAAGCTTGTGCCTGAGCATGTTATCCAGTTTTTGGTTGGCGTGTGGGTGATTTGGTGTGCTAGAAATAAAGAGATTATTCAAAGAGTGACGATGCTAGCTATTATGCAACATAGATGGTATGTTAATCTAATGAGTGATTGTATGCTGGCCTTTACTTCGCCATCTCCCCAACATTCCCCGACAACAGATAGATGGATCTCGTGGTGTGCTCCTCCACCTCATTTTGTGAAGCTTAATGTGGTGGCAGTTCTCTTGGCAATCCAAGCAATGCTGGCTATGGAGGTCTTTTGTGAGATGAGAATGCTCCCTGGATTGTGGGTTTTTCAGATTTTTTTAGGCACTACACGAATGTGGTTGCTGAATTACAAGCTATTCGGCATGGCTTGATCTTGACCTGGGCTCGTGGTTATCAAAAAGTGTTAGTGGAGTCAGATTCTTTAGATGTCGTCAAGTTTATCAGGGGATCATGCCCTAATGTTCATCCATGTTTTGGTCTTGTTAGTCGCATTCGTGTTTTGCTAGATCAAGATTGGACATGCTCTCTTTCTCATATCCTTCGTGAGGGCAATCAATGCGCAAATTTTTTGGCCAGAATGGGTTCTTCAAGCTCTTCAGGCTTAGTCTTGTGGGATGTTGTGATTCCGGGAATGATATTATTGCTCCAGAGTGATGAGAGATCTGTTGCCTTTTTAAGGCACTAGTCTTTTGTTTGTTTATTATCCCTCTTACTAAAAAAAGATTATTATTTCCATAGATGTTCTTTGAAACTTGACGTTAGATTAAGGGGGAGTTCATAGGAATTATGAATTCAATATCTATATGTCCAATTATGTGATTTAGGAGGAGACTAATATTGGTGACAAATATGTCAAAAAGGGAGACATTGCTAGATATATATTGTATATATTTACTTGTTTTATTTTGGCATATTTTTATAAATTGGACTTATCAGATTTTTTATTATCTTATCACATAGACTTATCATATTTGGATAATATTCTAAATAGTATGAAATCCTATCTTGAATAGATGTGGATCTTGTGAAGACTTATGGTGTATTACGTGAATGTGGGGGTTGAAGGGCATTGCTAGAATTTTCCTCATGAATTAAGTGGTTTTCAATAAAACATGAAGTGCGCAACTTTGGGGTGAAAACTACAGTTTTATGTCTATGTGTGCAGCGTGACTGTTTTGAGTGTGTGGGTGTATTGAAGTTAATTGTGAGCAATCCATCTTATGTGTGGGCGTAGGTGTGAGACGTTAGTGTGTTGATTGATGGGTTGTGATTGTAGCTGTGGGTTGTGTTGACATCTACGTATGGGGGCTGCATGTCTATGTGTTCTGCACTGTTCTTTATCAATCGTTTGGTAGTTGATCACAATGGACAATTATCCTTATGGAGTGGCTCACGGTTAGACTGATTGGAGTGTTGCATGCGACTACTATTGTGGGTTCTTTGGTGACTGTGCAGCCGTAACTCTGTTCTGTGTTTTTGCGTGAATCAACCTATAGTGCAGGAACAACTTTTAGATCTTTCTTGAAGGACCTACGTCTATAGGAAAGTTGCTCTGTTTGAATCTCAAGTGTGTTAAGTTTTTGTTATTAATTCTTTAAACACTTAAGAGTCTTTATTTATTGTCTTTCATTAATTAATAGTTGTTTAGAAAAATCCTCTGACGAGGTTAACACGAGTCGGTCATGTTATTGAGTGTGAAAATCTTTCACGGGAAGTAAGGTTGAGAGATAGTGTCAAGGGTTAAGTGGTGTTGGCTCAATAAAGCCTTGGGTAAATCTATTGTATTTCGATGAAAGTATTAATTTAGATGAGGGCCCGCAAATATAAGTAAAGTGTGCCGAACTGCGTTATCAAATTTCTGGTGTTATTTGTTATTTTGCTTTTGCTTTTGATTGTTTTTGTTTCTATTTGTGCTAGAGACAACAACGATAAAATTGGAAAGTTTGCAAAACTACGCCCCTTACAATTTTTTCAATTAGTATCAAAGCAGGTCATCGAACCAGAACTTGGTACATCAAGTTAATGCATATTTGGGTTTTGTAATTATAGCCATAAGAGAAGAAGCATCAATTATCAGGCCACCACTATTGGACGGTTCCAATTATGAGCATCAAAAAACGGAATACAAGGCATCTATTGCTGTTGGACATTATGTGTTGGCGTCAAGGGGTAACTTTTCTAAAGAAACTTAGTGATAGTGCAGAAACTTAAGAAAGGTGAAGCGTAGAAATATGCTCCCCATGAACTAGCATGCTACTTGTGACACTAACAATTGGGTATTGGATTGTGTTAGACCCCTGAGTCCAGAATGCGGGTTCGTGCGAGTGAATGCTTGGCACGCAGGTCAGAACGAGGAAAGCATGTTGACAAGGGAACAAGGCGAAGTCTTACGAGTTGGTGAACAAAGTCATGCGAGATCTGAGGGTGTGCGAAGGCACTTGACTTCGACGAGGCAGGTCGGAGGTATGTAAAACGTGCGAGGTTTTATACTAACTTGGTTTGTGACTTGTACTTAGTTATGGAGCTACGAGATTGCACCATAAAGTGAGCTGGATCATGGAAGATAGACTTGTCCATGCACGTGCATTAACGGACTTATGTGCAGATAGGCCTTGGTGAACACATCAGCAATGACGGGGCAACTGTAGATGACGTGGCACATGATGACGTGGCGGATAAGATCGCAGTGGATGAACATCAACTTAAGAGATAAAGATCATCCGGAAGGATCATCTGAAGATAGAGGAGATCTTCACGGATAAGGATAATCATTCCTAGATAGGGTAATCTTTTAAATGTGATGTAACTTAATCCTATTAAGGATAAGATAGGATAAGATTGTGATCTTAGTTAGTAGAGTTCTATTAGAATTCTATCTAAGTCATCTAATGGAGCCTATAAATAGCTCATTAGAGTTGAGAGCTAGAGTATTCGATCATTGAGAGAGTTTAGTGAGAGAAGATTAGAGTCAAGAGCTTTGAGAGTTGAGAGCTTTTGGAGGAGAGTTCTCATTGTAAGGGTTTCGAGTAGGGAGTTCCTTGAGTGCTTCGAGTAGGGGGTACTCGTGTCTTTTATTAACATTTTGTTGAGAGTTAATGAAAGAGGTAGCTTCGGCTATATTTAAAATTCTCTTGTTGCTTTCTTTACTCTATTACACTTGTGTTCTTTTCGTGTGTGAGAGAAAAACTTAAACACTTGTGTGCGCGTGAGGTGTTCGAGGGCTAACGGATTTGTTCGGCGACATTCACGTGAGAAGGCTGAATCTTGCTTAAGTGGATCTAAGTGGGATTGTCATACAAAGGTGGACGTGACTTGCGGTAAAAGTTCGAGTCCAAGAAAAACCTTTGTAACAACTGGTATCAGAGTCAAGCTAGAGCGATGGCTGGTGGGAGTAATCTGATGGAAAGGGTTAACAGAATAGAAGCAATTCTTGAGTCTCTAGCCCCCAACGGATGCGGGAGTAGTTCCTTTGTTGGAACGTATTGCAGCCTTGGAGAAGGAACTTCAAGCAGTTATGAGAGCGCTAGAGGAACAGATGAAGGCTCGTGAGGAGATGGGTTATGATCTGTTGGTGCTCAAACGTGCGATGGCAAAGCACGAGACGGGTGTCCGAGTGGAAAGCACTATGGTGAAGGTTTGAGAGCCACAAGTTTTCGATGGCAAATGGAGTGCCAAGGAGCTCGAAAATTTTCTGTGGGATATGGACTAGTACTTTGCAGCAGCAAAGTTGGCGGACTCGGAGAAGGTGTTAATCACAGCAATGTACATGGTGGGTGATGCTAAGCTGTGGTGGACGACGAGGACCTCTAATGACATCAGTGCAGGGAGATCTCCCATCAACACTTGGGAGAAGATGAAAAAGAAGCTAACAGATTAGTTCCTACCCAACAACAATTCTTGGCTCATAAGGGAAGCTTTGAAGGGGTTAAAGCAAGACGGCTCGGTGAGGGAGTATGTGAGGGAGTTCACATCAGTGATGTTGGACGTGCGGAACATGTCGGAGGAAGACAAGTTGTTCAACTTCATTAGCGGCTTGCAAGGTTGGGCACAAATGGAGCTTCGGAAGCAAAATGTGAAGGACCTCCCTAGCGCAATAGCAGTGGCAGATGCCTTGGTGGATCTTTAATTGCCACCACCAATTCAACCCAGCCGGTAGGGCAAGTAAAATGGTGGAACCTAGGATGGCAAGGAGAAAGGCAAAGAGAAGGTGAGAGAATCTTCGCAACATAAGAAGAAGCAATCGAAGGGAAAGGTTGCATGCTTTATCTGCGATGGGCCGCACTATGCTCGAGGATGCCCGAAGAAAAAGAAGGGCGAGGAGCAGATGAACTCCATAGTCGTGAAGGACAAAGGAGGGAGTGATGAAGATGACTCAGGAGAAGGAGCCATCAACAGCATTGCGTATTTAAATGTTATGGGCCTCGTGGAGGAGGATTCATGCAAAAAGAAACTTGACGGAAAGAGGAAGTGGTACGTGGGAGAGGTACCAATGGAAGAGAAGGCTTGCTCTAGTCTTAGACAGTTTGCGAAGGAGTCTTTGAGGGAACCGCTCGTGGAGGAGTGCCCACAGATTATTTCGATGAGGGCGTCAAATTCTTCTGATTGGGGTGGTTTGTTAGACCCCTGAGTCCAGAATACGGGTTCGTGTGAGTGTTGGCGAGCCTTGGCCAATGCTTGGCACGCAGGTCGGCACGAGGAAAGCGTGTTGACGAGAGAACAAGGCGAAGTCTTACGAGTTGGTGAACAAAGTCATGCGAGATCTAAGGGTGCGCGAAGGCACTTGACTTCGACAAGGCAGGTCGGAGGTATGTAAAACGTGCGAGGGTTTATACTAATTCGGTTTGTGACTTGTACTTGGTTATGGAGCGCCGAGATTGCACCATAAAGTGAGCTGGATCATGGAAGACGGACTTATCCATGCACGTGCATTAACGGACTTATGTGCGGATAGGCCTTGGTGAACACATCAGCAGTGACAGGGCAACTGTAGATGACGTGGCACATGATGACGTGGCGGATAAGATCGCAGTGGATGAACATCAACTTTAAGAGATAAAGATCATCGAGAAGGATCATCTGAAGATAGAGGAGATCTTCACGGATAAGGATAATCATTCCTAGTTAGGGTAATCTTTAAATGTGATGTAACTTAATCCTATTAAGGATAAGATTGTGATCTTAGTTAGTAGAGTTTTATTAGGATTCTATCTAAGTCATCTAGTGGAGCTTATAAATAGCTCATTAGAGTTGAGAGCTAGAGTATTCGATCATTGAGAGAGTTCGGTAAGAGAAGATCAGAGTCGAGAGCTTTGGGAGTTGAGAGCTTTTGGGGGAGAGTTCTTATTGTAAGGGCTTCAAGTAGGAAGTTCCTTGAGTGCTTCGAGTAGGGGGTACTCGTATCTTTTGTTAACTTTTTGTTGAGAGTTAATGAAAGAGGTAGCTTCGGCTACAAATTTAAAATCTCTTGTTGCTTTCTTTACTTTATTATACTTGTGTTCTTTTCGTGTGTGAGAGAAACACTTAAACACTTGTGTGCGCGTGAGGTGTTCGAGGGCTAATGGATTTGTTCGACGACATTCACGTGAGAAGGTTGAATCTTGCTTACGTGGATCTAAGTGGAATTGCCGTATGAAGGTGGGCGCGACTTGCGGTGAAAGTTCGAGTCCAAAAAAACCTTTGTAACAGTTTGCATGGTGGAAGGAATTTACATAAAGCTGAGACTTTTAATCACAGCAATCACTGTGAAGTTAGCGATAAAGAAAGACTAGCCATCTAATTGCTGGATAAGTAAATAGAACGGAAAAAGGGACACAGGGCACTCCATGAAGTAGGGCCCTAC
>JAOQMS010015178.1:0-16228 GCA_027563885.1 Erythroxylum longipes
AATAACTAGTTAAATTGGTGGAGTGATTTGGTAGATTGAGAGATTGCTTAATCAATTTCATTTAATTTGATTAGGGACAATTAATTACACTTTGAGAGAGGGTAGTTAATGCATTTGGACATCTTAGGTGAGACACAATTCGATTAATAAAATAGGAAGGAGACAAGATAGGGAAAAAGTGATCTTTAGTCGTTAAAATCTTGAATTCCAATTTTCTGCATTTTGGTATTATCAATTGTTAGTTGTTAGTCATTAAATTTTAATTTAATTTTCTAGATTATTTTCATTAAACAATTTTTTTTAAACAAAGATTAATCTGAATTAAATGGTGCCTAAGCATCAATCCTCATGGGATCGATATCTGCTTTTTATCTACAAGTCACGACCCATATACTTGCAATTTTTGAGAGTAAAACTAGTAGACTATTTTGCAATCAACAAGTTTTTGGCACCGCTACAGGGGATTGTTTGTTTAACATCTTGTTTAGTTTAGATTGCTTTGATTTAAGAGTTTTTGATACTTTTCCTTGTGTATTTGTAGGTGCATGTACACAAGGAGCATACGAAATGCAAAGATTTGGGTAAGATTTTTTCTCTCTCTCTAAAAAACGAGCTCATCCCTATCTCCCGTACTTTTGCAGGTTTTCATATTCCAATGGCTCCAAAGAAGATGGCAGCTCAAAAACCGTGCTTTCGACTCACTTTAATTTCTTTGCTTCCAAATTGTACCTAAAATCATATATGAATTAAAGTGAGTATCTTAAGCAATTTCATGTTAATAATCGCTAAGTGTAAATGATTAAATGTATCAACAATTAAACACATATCAGTAAACCTGATGTGATGGAAACTTTTCGTGCCCCATTTCCCATTTATTCGGAGGACGAAGGTATGCGTTTTTGGGATTCTAGATATAGGGAATTAATTACTCCTCGATACTTTGACTTTGACTTATTAGAAACTATAGGAGTCAGGCATAATGTTGAGCGATTAGCTGTGAACATAGGTTAGGTTAGATTCATTCGCTGTGATGTGCCTATTTACCTTATGATGACTATCGAGTTTTTCACCACAATGCATTATAACCCTAAAATGGATGTATTCTGGTATAGGATAGCTGGTGATGTTTATAAACTTGATTACCAGGTCATTCGTACACTTTTCAATTTATCGAACATAAAAATTTTAGATGATCACGATGATTTTGATGTAGATAATTACTGGAAAATTCTAATGGGTGAAGCTAATTTTGACTCTCGAAATGCACCAAACACTTTAATCAGAAGCATTGAGCATTTACTTTTGCATAAATTTATTTGCATAATGGTTTTTAATAAAACTAAAAGTAACAAGTGCTCGGCCAAAAAACTTTTCTTCCTTTAGTGCATGGATTAAAAAATCAAAATCGATACTCCTTCTCAGATTTTTCGATCGATAGTGAGTTGGGTGAATAAGAAAAGCTCTTATTTTGCCATGTCTTACATTGTTACTACTTTGGCTTTGTTTTACAACCTTGATGTGGATAGTATACGTACAACTCAATACGATATGTTTGGCGTATCTTATTTGAGGCGCTATGAAATTTTAGAGCTCCACTCTATGGAGCTCCAAAATACTCAGACGCGTACTGCAGTGAAGAGTAGGAAGGTCAAGGATATATTCGCTTCCCGACCCTCCAAATCCTAAGCGGTCCTGGAGCCACAAGAAGAAGCAGTGGAAGAGGAACCAATTGCACCAGCAAATGTTGATAGATTTCAAAAGATCCTCGACCAGATAGCCTCCAATCATCAGCAAATGGCATTGCAAATCAATGAGCTTGGCACCCAGATGAGACAAGTCCACAAAGAGCAGCGGTACATGAAGAAGAAGTTCCTTAAGTTCTTTAAGAGGAATAATTTTGAAGCCCCTTCTCCAACACTGTCACCACCACAATCTCCATAAGCCTTTCTTACCCCAAACTTTTAAATTGTGTCAATTTTTTGTTTCGTTTGCTATCTTTTGTTTGGTTTGCTGTCTTTTATTTAGTTTGCTATCTTTTGTTTGGTTTGATGTCTTTTGTTTGGTTTGCTGCCTTTTGTTTAGGTTGATGTCATTTTTCTTTATTTTTTGGTTGCCTTGTCACATTGAGGACAATGTGTTCTTTAATTATGGGGAGGTGACACTTATGTTGTCAATTGCATTATTTTAATCACTGTTTGTATTTTGTTAAATAGGATGCATATTTAGGCATATCATGTTGTTTTGTGTTAAGCAATGGAACCGCACTTGAATCATTTTGATTAGTATTTCCATGAGATTCTATCATATGAGTTAGAATTTGATTGAATGCATGCTTGAACTTAGATTAGGCTACATGAGTAGAAAGTGAACCATGTTGAGTGATGAAAAGTATTTGGTTACATAAGCTTACTTACAATTTGACATTTGAGCAATGAGATAGTGTATAGATGCATAACGAATTTTCATTTGAGCTAATATGAGGAATGAGCCTATATCACTCCATCTATAGTCATTATATTTCTTTGTTGTGTGATGCTTTCGTAGGTTATTACCTTCAGTACTTGCTTTGAATCGGTTTGAGTCTACTAGATGCATGTTTAATAGAGATTATTAAGGCCCTTTTTTATTAACCCTTGGCTTAAATGACCTACCCTTTTATTATCCCTTGTTACCCCCGTTGAGCCTTAACCATTTTGTTTCTTGAAAATACCCAAAAATTTTAAAACACAAAACCCATTAACCTACCCATTCACAATCTTAGTAAAGTATTAAACAATGTATCAGTTGGGAATGTTGCGAATTTTTTTTATTTTTTATTTTCGAGATGAATTGAGGATACTTTTGCTTTTAAATCATATTGAATTTAGTTGCTATTTTATTCATAGTTTCTTCCATGTATTAAGAAAAAGAAAAAAATGTTGAAAAGAAAAAAAAGAAAAGAAAAAAAGGAAGAACACTTGAGTAGCATCAATAAGTGCAAAGTAGTAGCATTTTTACACTTGTGTATCTTGAAATTATGTTTTGTTATCCATTTTACCTGCTTTTTACTTTATGAATGCTTGTGTTAAACCCTTTACCCTCTTTACCAGCCTTAACCCTTACCATGTTACAACCCTAAACAAGTCCTTTTGATCTATTTATGCATACAATCATTGTAGAGGAGAATCAGTGTATTAGCAAGCCTATGGTAGTGTAGTTCCCTATAGGAAGTTTGAGCGAAACACTAACCATTAAACACTTAAGAGAAATGAGTGAAACCGTGAGAAAGATTCATTTTGCATCTATACTTATCTTTGAGTGATGGTGTCATATGTTGAGTTTGGTTATGTACATTAATGAAAAGTAGTCATGATATGTGTAGTAACTTGATATTTGAGTTGGCTTAAATTTGAGGGATTTTATACTTTGATCTTTGTGAAAATGAAGTGATGGAATTGATTGGGTGTATTTATTTTGCTTGAGGACAAATAAATATTTAAGTGTGGGGAAGTTCATAGTCGTGCATTAGTATGTGTTTTTCTAAGTAATTGGCATATGTTTCTTGCATAATATTTTATTTTTGTTGTATTTTAGGATTCATTTTGTATGTTTTCGTTTAGTTTGATCTTCACTGTTGTTCTTTTATCTTTGATGTTAATTTAGGGTAAGAATTGATTATTTCTATGTAGGAATGAAGATTGAGCAACTTTGCGATTGAGCTAGAGACCAAAAGAGGAGAAGAGAAGAGGAAGTATTCTGGTGCAAGAACCCACGATCATGGGATGTTTAATCCGAGAACATATGCAGGGTTTAATTAAATTTTAGGTTTTTTGGACTATATAAGATATTAAACTCCTATGAAAGAAGGAGGACATGAAACCTCTGTGTAGAATAGCCTCCTTGAGTGAAAAATCCAGATTGAGAGTCTTGCGGAAGGTGGAGATTCAAGGATCATTAATCATAATTGGGAGAAGAGCTTACTAACACTGAAATTTCTAGATTTTGTTAAAGAAGAGAAGGAGTTTTCTTTATTTAATTTTCTGTCATTTTTAGCTCTTCTGGTCATTGTATGATGGATTATTCAATTGTTGGGGATGTTATAGACACTATGAATGGTTGATTTATTTTTAGGGATTACTTTTGAACTATCTTGTTAAACTTTTATTTTATTGATTTGAATGATAGATGTCTTTGATGAACGTTGATTATATACATATACCTTGCAATAAATTGATAGACTGAGTTAGGTAATTTGTGTAGGATTGTACAATGAGAATTGGTAACCTATAAACTTACATTCATCATGTTAACTAATTAGTCTAAAGAAAGATCTTGACTAATTTAATTGATCACCCATAGGATAACTTAATAACTAGTTAAATTAGTAGAGTGATTTGGTAGATTGAGAGATTGCTTAATCAACTTCATTTAATGTGATTAGGGACAATTAATTACACTTTTAGAGAGGGTAGTTAATGCATTTAAACATCTTAGGTGAGACACAATTCGATTAATAAAATAGGAGGGAGACAAGATAGGGAAAAAGTGATCTCTAGTCATTAAAATCTTGAATTCCAATTTTATGCATTTTGGTATTATCAATTGTTCATTGTTAGTCATTAAATTTTAATTTAATTTTCTAGATTATTTCAATTAAGCAATTTCGTTTCTTACAAAGATTAATCTTAATTAAGTGGTGCCTAAGCATCAATCCTCGTGGGATCAATATCTACTTTTTAATTACAAGTCATGACCTATATACTTGCGATTTTTGAGCGTAAAACTAGTAGACTGTTTTGCAATCAACACCAAGCTTTTTGCAATTGCTACATTGAACAATTTTGTCTTTTCCCTTTGAAGATGAAGACTTGGCTAAATAAGCTCCATCAACTTTAACTTCAGTTCCCTCCTCTCTCATCATTCTTTTTTGGTTCATGACTTGAAGAGCATTTAGTAACTCTAAAAAGGTTATTTTTGATAGATCTTTAGATAATTCAAATGATGAGATTTTGGTTTGATACCTTTCGGGAAGGGTCACAAGAAGCTTACCTACCACTCTTTGACTTGGAAAATATTGACTAAGCAATTTAATTTGATTGACGATAGATATGAGCTTACTTGCATATTCCTTGTCACTTTCAGATTTCTTCATCCTTAACATCTCAAATTCTATTTTAAGATTCAAAATTTGCATCATTTTTGTTTGCTTATTGCCTTCAAACTCTTCCTTGAGTTTTTCCTATGCTTCTTTATGTTATTCATAAGTCGTTATGCTTGTAAAAATTCCTTCTGACACGAACGAATGTATACGAGAATGCCCTTTTGGTTTCCTTGCTACTTCTTCATCTTGTTTTTTTATTTGAGTTAGTGTGGGATTTTTTAGAAGTAGCGTCGGGATAAAATCACTCTCAACAACCTCCCACAAACTCAAAGGCTTCAAATAAGATTTTATTTTGATGGACTATGATTGATAGCGTTTTCCATTGAAAACGAGAAGTAGAAGAGAAACATTGTTTGATGCTATGGCTTCCTCTCACTCTTCCCTCTCTCTCTCACACACACTATTTTCCCCTTAATTTAGAGAAAAGAAGATCGAACTTGGTATTAAGCTCTAATACCATTACGTCGAGGAAAGAGTGAGAAAGAAGAATAATGAAAAAAATTGAATGATACAAATAGCTAATCTTTATTGCTGCTACTTTTTTTTTTTCTGAAACTGATGCCTTTATATAGGCTTTTACAATGAAGTTTAATTCCTAACAAATAATAACTTTATCTTAATAGATAAAATTTTATCTTCTAACAAATAACAAATCTTATCTTTACTACTCTACTATTAGATAATCTTTATCTTTACTACTTCTTCTTACTACTCCTAATCCTAATAAATAACAAATTTTATCTTTAAACAAAGATCAAGTCAAAAAAAATTTAAATCAATATTCAATACCCCAAATAATTAGTCAACAAATTTTTGGTGAAAAACAAAGCAAAAAGTGGATAATATATATTTATTTAACATATCTAAGTAAAGCTAGTCATTAACACAACCACCCCTTTCCTAAGATTGAGAAATTAGTAAATGCCTCCTCTGATCACTGATAGCTTTATTTCATACATGCTTATTATAGATATACTTATATATGTAAACACTAAAGTGATTAGGAAAGTATCTCCTTCATTACTCATTAAAGAGCCTACTCATACAAATTAATGGCCTTTTTTATAAAAATAATAAGTCCATTTATGAGCATCTAATCAATAAAATATACAATCTTCATTTGAATGAAATATGGAAGCTTATATAGATGAAATAATTATAAAGATGCAAGAGGGGGAAGATCATTTAGGAAAACTATAAAAGTGTTTTAACGCTCTTAGGAAATATAGTATGGTGTGGAATCTTGAAAAGTGAGTCTTAAAATCTTAACAACGTCCTCGATTTTATAGTGTGAAGAAATAGGGCATCCGAAATTAGCCGTCAGAAGATAAATGTCATTATTAGACTAATGAGTCTCAATTCTGTAAAGGAGGTGCAATGACTAATAAGATAAGTCACTAACTTCTCACTTTCCCCTTATAGGTCTACACATAAATAATTATCATGTTTTAAAATTTTGAGAAGGACAGAGAAATTTTGTTTAAATGATGAAAGCAAATAAACCATTAGATACTCAAAGACATACTTGCAACACCCACCTCTATTATCCACCTATTTCATAACCAAAAGTTTATATCTGTACATTGTTGTACTATTAGAAACTATAAGTTTCATATTGGTAAGACATAAGGACAATATACAGAGACTTGTATATTACATCAATAAAATTTTTTAAGGCACAAAGTTGTATTATGCTATGTTGGAGAAGGAAATCCTTACCATAGTGATTTTTGCCCAAAATTTGAGACCATATTTATAGGCCTACAAGATCAATATTATGACAGATCTAACATTGTGATAAATTGTACCAACTTGACTTGTCAAGATAATTAATCAAATAGTTGATGAAGATGAGTGAATTTGATATAAAAGATGCTCTTATCATAGATAATTCTCAAGTAATTAATGACTTTTCTGTTGAGTGGAGCAAGGGCCTAATGGAAAAGGTGGAAAAGATATGAGGTCATTTACAAGTTATGTATGTGGATGCAGCATTTGGGGAAGAAGAAAGTGATGTACGTCTATTCCTTCAAGGACCTTATAGTCTAAAAGTCAAGTACATTCAAATAAAGGCTTTATTGTATCTAATAAATTTGGTGACTTGTCTTTAACTATAAAGCCTCTTGCTTTAGACTTTTAATTATGGATGAACCAAGTAAAAGGTAACTAAGAAATTAAGGAGGAAACCCCGTATAGATATTATGCTAAATTTTTTCAGTTGATATATGTGATGAAGTTAGATATGAAACTCATTTTTAGGGGGAACAATACAGTGTCATATCTGCTAACAAAATGAGCACTAAGGGAAGACTTGTCTGAGGCATTTAATGGGAAAATGAAAGTGCTCAACATTGAGGAGGTAACACAATTTATTATAAAAGGACTAAAGGAGGAATGGATGCCAATACTTTAAGATTACATCTTGGAAGACAGTTGCCTAGATACCAGGAAAAAGAAAAAATTGATATGACAGGTCACTAAGTATGGTTTGATTGATTGGAAGATGTATCACAGGTCATACATATCGTCATACCTATATTGCATTCAAAAGGTAGGAGGTTAGAAAAAATTTGAAAGAATGTCACAAAGGGTCATATGAGGCATATCAGAAAGTATTCACTTTAGCCCATATGGTGCTTAGGAAGGCTATTATTAACCAACTCTGAAAAAAAGACACGCAAGATTATTTGAAGGCATGGGACAAATGCCAAGGACTATCAATACTATATATCAAACTTTTTTAAAATAGTCATGTAATTTTGAAGCCAAAGACAAACTAAATGTTCACATATAAAGACATTGATATATCAAGGGCAATCACTTACAAAGATGTAGATCTATTAATGATAATCACACAAAAATACAAACTAAGTTTTGCAACTAAAAAAGTAGGTCTACCAAATTCAATGCCTAAAAAGATGCACAAGTGTATGAACACAAATACTCAAATTTACCAAAGAAAAATGAATAAAAATAAACTAAGTGTTCACAATAAATATATAGAACTGTGAATAACAATTACAATTAAGGATATGTATTCGTATACAAAAATGCATATATTGAAGTAATCATATAAATTTAATAATTCACATACTAAAAATTCTCAATTATTAAGAAAATTGAGCTAATTATTGTTTACATGTTAATAACGTGCAACATGTTGACTACAATATAACTAGTTCACTATTTTAAAGAAACAAATGTTAGGAAATATCAACATAAAAATATAAAGATGGAATGAAAGATAATTTTTATTAATAAAAGATAATACATAATCTTAAAAGAAACTTCATTCATCTAAAGTAAGGAAATCAGGGACAAGCTTAGTTTTATCGTCTTAAAGTAGAGTTAGAAACTCAGCTTTTTTTTCATCTCTCACACCCCCTTTGTAGCATTAACCTCACCAGACACATCGTTGGAGTGGAGATAATCTACATCCAGGTTACCTCGCCTTTAATAACTTTTAAAAGTCATTGAAGCCTTATATGAAAGAGTTAACTAAGGGGATGCATGCATTTTATATCTCTTATTAAAGTAGGGTTGACATCCCCTTATATAGAGCTAAACGACCATCTACTATCATCCTCCATACTAAAAATAAACTTTTTTCTTTTATTCATGCATCCCGTTAACGAGACAACGACACTTATTTTTTGAAAATGGTAAGTTGCCATGAAAAAGGAACTATATATCAATAATAAGGGTGTAATTGACTCATGCATAAGCTTATATCATTAATAATATTATGGAGCACATTATAGAAAAATGGTCATGTACATGTCAATTTATGACAAATTCTCAGTAATAAGATCACATTTAAACATCAGTATGGGCTTTGCCATAACTTTGCAAAGTAAATGATGTATGATGGCCTATTATATTCACCATTAAAGTTCCTAAATTCCCAACATCAACTGTGAGACTTACCAATTATTTTAGGAAAAAATATATTGTCACATTTATAACGATGATGCCTGTCATGTTTTTAAAAGTCTATGACTTTTAACACCCTTTGATACATTATGTCAATAACATAATCATACTTAAACCTTAATATAAATTTGGATCAGTTTCAAAGTTTATTGAGTAAATGGTATATGATGGCCTATTATATAAGCCATTAGAGTTCCTAAAGGCCTAATATTAGTTAGGCATGACATGTAGGCCCACTCTTGGCCTTACCCAGCTCAATCTGATTTAACTAAGCTTTGGGCCAAGCCTAGCTTGAAGTTAGAAATTACAAAATAAAAAAAGCCTAGGCTTTTTTTATTTTGTAAGGCTTTTTTTATTTTGTAATTTCTAACTTCAAGCTAGGCCAGGCTTGGGTTATAAAGTGTAAAACAATGTCATTTTACACTAGGTTAAATGTAGAAATGAACGACTTCAATTTTTTTCCCTTCTTATCCCTCTTTATACTTTGCGACCGCTTCTACTTCTGCCCTCACCCTTCTGGAGTTTGGTCAACCCTCAGCAACTGCCATTGTCTGTCTCACCCTACTGTTGTCTGTGCTATAATCTGGCTCTCCTCACATCACACCTTTGCCTCTCCTCTCATTGCCATCATGACTCTGACTTTTTCACGTAATGCCTCCTCCTTCTTCCCTGTAAGATCTCTTTAATGATCACCCTTTTGAATTTGGCTCAAGTTTGCTGTTTGTATTTATCAGTAAAGATCCATTTCTCAGACTTTGCAATTTGCGTATGTTATTTTCTACACATATGATTCCCTCATTTGTGTAAGGACCCTTTAAACTCTCACAAATAGAGTAATAGCTACAATGTTGTATCAATAACCAACTTGACAACATCAACTATATGTAAAGCTAGTTTTAAAAGACAGAGAAGAATATATTTCATCTATAACAAGGTGCCATCCAACCACCTCAACTGGCTTCCTCCAAAATAGTTTGTCAAAATTGATAGTCCTTTAAATCAAAAGATTGATAACTCTGTGCAAGTGCTCATCAGTATATAGATATTGTAAGATTATGGAATATGTGATAATGTGTTATAATAACTTTATAGGAACAGAAAATTTTTGTGTCAATTCTTTAAACCATCATTGAACTAGTTTAATGAGATGTTCCTTTAGATGTTGCATGTAATAGCATCATTTTCATTGTTGATTGCTTAGAAGATGCTAGGATGGAGTAGTTACAAAAAGGAAAAATGGTTAATGAGGTGGATTGAGGATCGTAGAATCATATAAATGAAAGAAGAAGTTGGCAATCGAAAAATTGGAAAGTCATTTAGCTATAAACAAAATAGACACATGCTACTGATTAAAGAACAATTTTAATATGGTTGTGAAAGTTCATTCAATCAAAAAGAAAAAAAATATCTAAAATAAGGTAACAAAGAGAAAAAAGACATGGAAAGTTCTTATTAAATTTGAGAATCTTATTTATCTTATGATTGTAGAGTAGGCATGCAATGTTTCATAACCAATAACATACAACTAATAATAACAAAATTGATCTACATTGTCAACTCATCTTTCATTCACATTGGAAAACGAAATAGGAGGTGCCAGAGCATTTTAAATAGTGGTTGATTAATAGATATACACAAAGTTCATTTGTGAAGATCTTTTCTAATCATGACAATGATGAATTATGAATAATATGTATCTTTAGTGAAAACCAAATATTATTCTTACACCACTTGTTTCATGCCAAAGGGTATATTGCAATGTTCATGATAGTTGAAAACTTATGATTGTATATTAAATCCTTATTCTCGATTTAAAGTATCAAATAGCAAATTCTTGTTGCATATATGCATCAAATTTGTAACCAAAAATTCAAACTTACCATTACCAAAGCATATATGAATCAAAGAAATTGTTACAAAAGTTCATGCATCTAAATTAAAATAATAATAAAATTTTCAGATAATTTTTCAAAATTTTGAAACAACAATAATCTTTTCTTTTTAAGTTTATTACTAACAACCATCTTTTTCTTTTTAATATTATTACTATTTTATATATGTGTGCTTACTTAAAAATTGTTGCTTTATCATTTATAACATGTAATATGATTAAATTGTTATCAAATCTATGATTGAGTTCATGCATCATGCAAGAGTTTGAAATATAGATTAATGTAACATGCATGAATGCAATATTAAAGTTTATATTCAAATGGGTAATTATAAATTCAAACTTACCATTACTAAAGCATATATAAATCAAAGAACTAGTTACAAAAGTTCATGCATCTAAATTAAAACAATAATAAACTTGCTATATAATTTATCAAAATTTGAAACAACAATCATCTTTTACTTTTTGAGTTTATTATTAATTTATACTTACTTGAAAATTGTTGCTTTATTAATTATAATAGGCAATGTGATTAAATTTAAGAATATGCATTTAGAATTGTTTGGCTTTAAAGAATAACTAATATTTTGATTATTCTTTCATTATTATCATTTTGATTGTTAAATGATTATCAAAGTGTACATATATATGTAAATGTTCATGAATAACTTATATAGTTATATATGTTGATTGTTTCAAATGAATGAATATATTCCTTCAATGGAGAGTTTTAATCCAGTACTGGAGAGTATACCAGCAGAGACTTTTAATTCGGTACCAAGTAAATAAATAAGTAGTACTAAAAGAGCAAGTTCATTTAGGAGTGAAGTTTGGAATCACTTCAACAAAACTAGATCAATAGATGAAATAGAGAAGTCAAAATGTAAATATTTTTATAAGAGTTGGGAGTTCAAAAGGTTAAACCTCTCATTTGAAGAGACATATAGAGTCATGTAATAGAAAGAAGGGTGTATTAGGAGGTCAAAATTTTTTGACCCCTAACCTAATGAGAGAGAAGAATGAAATGACAACTACAACTTAAGACAACAATATATCAAAGTTTTTGCTAGTTAATTATGATCATTAGTGATGAATATCCACTCTCCATAGTTGATAGCAAAAGAGTTAAATTGTTACTTACCTCACTTCAACTAACCTCTAAGATTCTAATACAAAATAACTTAAAGAAAGAAATTTTCAAGATATATGAGGATCAAAGAAAGAAATATTAAAAACATTAGCAAGTATTGAAGGACAGGTTGCCATCACATCAGACATGTGGATAACTAATAACTAAAACAAAGGTCATATAGCAAAGATGACACACCACATTGACAACGACTGGACTCTACACAGTAGACTACTAAGGTTAATTATATTATTTAATATTATTATCATTTTTTGGCCATGTTATGATTGATATTTGTTCATATTTTTAAATGGAAGGTTTATTTATATTCTACCACCATATATAAGTAAAAGTTTCATAATTATAGTGGTCGACTATTTAATGGATTAGAATATCAACACTAAGTTGTCTACAATAATAGTTGACAACTGTACCATGAATGATGTGATGATCAAAAAGTTGAAGAATAAGTTACATATTAGGAGTTTGTCGGTTGGTAAGAGGTTGTTCCGTATAGGTTGTTTTACACATATTCTAAATTTAATTGTGAAGGATGAGTTAGAGTTGATAAAGGAAATGAAAAAGTCGATCCGAGATAATATAGTGTATTGGAGTGCAATACAAAAAAGAGTTGAAAAAGTTTGAAGAAACTGAATGTTAATTACACATTCTAGGCACGAAGAAATGTTGCATTGTCATACTAGATGGAATTCAAACTTTATGATGTTGGAGTTGACAACCTAGTATATTGAGTGACAGGCTTCTATCCTGAAATGACTAGGCAGCCTACCCAGCATCCCGCGGTGGTCCTCTAGTTGATATCCGATCCAGCTAGAAGGCTCCTGTGGACCTAAGCCTATTTCTATTTTCCCAAAACAAATTCATCTCAATTCGTATAATTCAATACTAATATGAAACATATATGCTTCCCGAAATCAAGTTTCTCAAATCACTTTTCAAATAAATAGTGGTGACATCAAAAATGTCATAAACTTCTTACACAACATAACCTATCACTAACTTCTTTGTCGTATGGTACCCTCAGGCATAAAGTCACGGAGCTAACTCTGCATTGCTTCCTAGCAACTAGTTAACCACTAGTTATGGAGTTGGTTTTACATCCCTTACTTGTACTAGGATAACTGCTATACATTGGTAGTTACGGAGCTGATTTTGCATCGCTTACCTTAACTGGTTAACCACTAATTACAGAGTTGATTCTAAATCGCATACTCGTACTAGGTTAACCACTAGATACTAGTAGTTATAGAGCTAGTTCCATATTGTTTACTTGCAACTGATTAACCACTAGTTACGGAGCTGGTTCTACATCGCTTATTCATAATAGGTTAACCGTTATATACTAGTATAATAACATGTATAAAACCTATTGGTATACCATAGGATAGAAATCATTTCCTTTTTATCAACCAATAACATGATCTCAATGTAAACTTAAATCATATAAGATTTATCTTTCAAACTTCGATTCATATATTGCTAAAACATAAACTTATACTAGAAGTATTCACACAAAACTCATAATCAATATTCACTTCACGATACAATAGAAATCATTTTTGTAAAATCAATTTAAAGAACACTCACATGTCATTAATTCTTTTGCAAAGAATTTAGTCATATAAAATAATTAAAATACACTCAGAACTTGCTAGTTTCCATAAATAGAAACTGTTTTCATAAAATTAATTTAAATAATACTCATATGTCCTCAATTCTTTTACAAAGATTTTAGTTATATAAAACAATTAAAATACACTCACAACTTGCTAGTTTTCATAAATAGAAACCATTTTTATAAAATCAATTTAAAGAATACTCACAATTTTGCAAATTTATTGTCAAGCACACTCACGCGTTCGATGCCTCTCTTTACGTACACAAAATGCATTTCACTTAGGCATTTATTTCTAAATTCAGAAATAAGACATTGAAACTATAAATTCGGTTTAATCGAATTTGAGATTAGTATTTAATCTCGTAACACGTACACTAATTATATTTCCACTTACTTCTATAAGCTAACCTATTATTCTCCGTTTCCAAATATAGCTTTGAAAGTCACTTAAATACCATATTTTAACCATTCTAATTTACCAATTTCTTCAAAATACTATCTCACTCAATTTAATTCACCATATCACTATCATGCATGATGAGTCACAATTATGACCCCTTTCCAGAATTCAAACCTTCACTTGTTCCTAAATTTTTACATAGTAGATGTTCACATTAGTTTTTGAGGTCTTCTAAATATTTGTTTCACTATGTCTCTAGTTTCCATATCATCAAAAATCATGACATTTCAACTTCTAAATCATGAAAAATATACCAAATAGCACAAGTTGTTTCAACAAAGGGATAGTAGCAGGTTACCATTTTTAATCTCAAATTACAATATTATTCAGCCAGAATTAGGTCAAGGTATCTTCTAGTAATTTTAGTACTATGTGTTATGTTTCATTTTTAGTTATAATCACCCAATTTAGAGGTACGCAGGTCGATTTATGGCCAAAACAATGGGACTAGTTCAAACAAACCTAAGACAAAATTCTACTACTCATTACTCTCTTGTCATATTCAATCAATTCTAGAAAAAGAAACACTAAAATAACACCAAGTCATCATTGATCTTAAACACATCCATCCCATACTAAAAGCACACAAAAACTAGAAATTTAAGCTAGGAACACTTAACACTTTTTCCTCCAATCTTTTGGGTATTTGTTGAAAAAATTTACTTGATCAAGATCTCTTCAAATCCCAATCAAAACCCATCAACGATGAAAGCCCTCGTCTTCCTCTCTCCTTAGACGACCTTCACACTGACTTCTCTTCTTTTCACTTTTGTTTTTGGTCTCTCACGTTTACTCTCTCAACCTCACGGTTATGTTAAAGAATGAAGTTAAATGTCTTACTTTATGCTTTTTTATTCTCATTTAATGGATTCCACATGACACATTCCTATTTGTTCTCTTATAATGACTCATCCTTCCACCAACACCATGTAAAATGACCAAATTGTACTTTAATGAATACCAAAAAGACCAAATTGCCCTTTAACACATTTAATTCACCAACTAACCAAATTAAATCCCAAAAATATTCTACAAATGTCTTATCACCAAATTGACCTTGAAATACTTGAATTAGGGAATACTTATTGAGTGCATGCTTTAAAAATTTTCGAATGGGTTTAAATCATTAATACCTATTACTTTCCAAAAAGGGCAATTTAGTCCTAAACTTTTAGAACTTCCAAAATCCATCATATCGGATTTATTTTCGATCTGTTTCATTATCATTGGACTCTAATACTTATTCCATATAATTTTCAATATTTCAAGATTGGATCCCCCAAAAATCACTATTCATCCAAAAATCCTATTCATCGAACATAAAAATTTATATTCAATGAAAGGAAAGGTTTGGAGTTTTACGTTGAGATTTTCACTAGGCTGAGACAAAGGGAGTCTCAGTATACTTGTCTTTATATTGAAGGGCAATGAAAGTTGGGTAAAGCACTTTGTGCCAAGTTAGATATATTTTATACTACTACTGAGTTGTTCTTAGGAGCAAAATATCCAAATTCGTATAGTTTCTTTAACAATATATGTGAGATCAAGAAAGCTTTATCAAATTGGATATTTGATTCCTGTAAGTTGATTTGGGTTATGGTAGCGTAGATAACAAAAAATCTCAATTATTATTGGTATATGGTAGGATATATTGCGGTAGTCATTTCTTTGTTGGACCCAAGGTAAAAAATAGAGAGGGTTAATTTTTATTATGACATGTTGTATGATAATTAGGCTCCAGAGCATGTCAATATCATTAAACAATTTTATAATGATTTGTTTAATAATTATCAACTAAGATTGGACAAAAATCAATATTGTAGAGTTCAGCTCTAGCTTCAGCTTCAGGTTTAGGTTTAGGTTTAACTTCTTCTAAGACCAATTTGAAACCCTCATTTACAAAATTCATAAATTAAAAAAAGTTTATACAGTATGGTGGAATTAGATAAATATTTGACTGTAACATCCCCTCACCAATAGGAAGGGTATATTGGTAAATTGCCATGTTTAGGAGTGTATAAATGTATAGTGAC
>JAOQMS010015209.1:0-16226 GCA_027563885.1 Erythroxylum longipes
GAATATGTCAGAAACACTTTCAATTATTCTAACCCATTCAAAATGACCAAATTGCCCTTTCCCGTAAGTGAGGGGATATTACAGGCTCAAAGGGGTAAGCAAAGGTTAATTAAAATGGCTTGTATTTAGGTGAAAGGGTTTAGAAATGAATGCCCTTATTATGCTCACAAATCTAGGTATTAACACAACTTTGAAAAAGAATCTAGACAAGTTCTAAAGGCTAACCAAACTAGGTGGAAATCACATAAGATGAGAAAGAAAAGTAAGGCTAAAAAATCCTTCCAATAAGCTTTCTCTAAGATATTTCCTCTCTAAAATCAAGCTATAAAACAAGGTTAATAACACTGTACCAAAGGCACTCCACTATGCTAATCAACTAAGAATAAAAATTATTCAAATCAAAATGCATTCAAACCTTGACATGCAAATGTTCACATGCATAAGCAACAAGTATTTGAAAACAAAGCCCAAGGATTGCAAAAGTCAAGTCAGAAAGTGGGAATCACAGTAGCAAATCGTTCTTAAGAGATAAACTCAATCAATTTAGCTCAAAATGTTTAAACTTTTTTAAATTTTCAGATTATTTTAGCTCAGTGAAACAATAGTGCATAATGCAAAGTCAATAAAATGACAATCCAAGCAGTGGCAAAACAAATCAGCAAAAGCAATCCCTCCGTCACACTTAGTTAATGCATTGTCCTCAATTTAAGAAAAACAAGTGTAGGCAAAAAGGCAAGAACAAGGGAAAACTAAACTAACAACTACTAAACGAAAATAAATAACTACAACTACTTCCTACTGGAGAGGTTCCCTCCCCCACACTTACTCTGAATTATCTCAGCAAACAGATATCACCATCAATACAATAGAAAGTAAAGGAGAAGGGTGGAAGGGAACAACTGTATGATTAGGGGGTCTCTGATCCTCATGGTAGTGCTCAAGCAGATGACCATTAGCTTGTGAAACAAGATCAGTTGCTTCATCCACCAACTCTATCGTATCAAATGACTGAACCTTGGTAACTCTGAAAGGGCCCTCCCACTTGGTGACAAACTTCCCAGGCATCAACTTTAACTGAGCCTTGAACTTTAGAACCTTGTCACCTTTATGGAACTCTTTCCTCATAATCTGTTTGTTAGGAATCATTTTCAGCTTGTCTTTGTAGATTCATTGTCCGATTTTCAAGTGAAGATTCAAGGTTTGCATCACATACCTTGATCGCCCAATAAGATTTGTGCTCAATCTCTACAGATAGATGGCAAGACTTACCATAGAGCAACCGGAGGCAGTCCTGTAAGCCTACAACGCCTCCTCAAGCCTTTCACTCCAGTCTTTGCGGATAGTTTCACAATCTTTTCTAGTATCCGCTTCATTTCCTGATTAGAGACTTCAACCAACCTATTTTTCTGAAGGTGGTACGAAGTGGCCAACTTGTGATTAACTCCATATTTAGCAAGTAGATACTTGATGGTCCTATTTCAAAAATGTGTTCCTTAGTCACTGACGATTGCTCTTGGAATGCCGTACCTACAAAAGATATGAGAACGTAAAAACTTGGCAACAGTAGAAGCATCATCTTTCCTCGTTGACACTACCTCTACCCACCTAAACACATAATCTGCTACAAGTAATATATGTGAAATCCCAAATGACAGAGGAAAGGGACCCATAAAATCCATACCCCAGACATCAAAAATTTCACAAAAATGCATAGGTCTTAAAGGCATTTCATGCTTTCTACCTAGAATCACAAACCTCTGGCACCTATCATAAGACTTGCAAAAAGCATAAGTATCTTTGAATAAGGTAGGCTAGTAAAACTCACACTCTAAATCCTTCCTTGTAGTCTTATTAGCAATAAAATGACCCCCGCAAGATAAAGAATGTGCAAAGGTAAGGATACAGTGGATCTCATTGTTAGGAACACATCGTCTAATGATCTGGTCATTGCATTGCTTCCAAACAATTGGAGCATCCCATATATAGTATCTTCCCTCCCTCTTCAGCTTATCAACCTGAAACTTAGACATAGAAGGAGGCACAAGATTAGCGACAACATAATTAAAAATATTAGAATACCAAGGCTCCTGAACCGCTAAGGAAAAAAGTGCAGAATCAAGAAAGGAATCAACAGTAAGATCAGAAGAGTTAACTTCCTCAATGCTTTTAGGCAACCGACTACAGTGGTCAGGCACATGATTCTCTACTCCAGCTCTATCTCTGATTTCAATATAAAAATCCTACAGCAACAAAGCCCATCTCAGCAGTCTTGGTTTAGACTGAGGCTTCTTAAACAAGTACTGCACCGCTTCATGATTTGTAAAAACAACCACTCTAGAGTTTATCAGATACTATTTAAACTTATCTAATGCATAGATTATAGCAAAAAGTTCTTTCTCAGTAGTGGTATAATTCACTTGAGCAGAGTCAAGTGTCTTGGAGGCATAGGCTATCACTCTAGATCGCTTTTCCTCCCTCTGACCAAGAATAGCACTAACTGCAAAGTTAGAAGCATCACAAGACAGTTCAAAGGGCAAATCCCAGTTAGCTACAATCAGAATAGGAGGTGAAACAAGCAAGGATTTCAAAGTGTCAAAGGCATGTCTACATTTATCATCAAAGTGAAAATCAATATCTTTTTTCAACAATGTAGAAAGGGGTAAAGCAATTGTAATAAAATGTTTTACAAAGCAACGATAAAACCCCGCATGCCCCAAGAAAGATCTCAGATCTTTAAGATAAGTAGGATGAGGAAGTGAAGAAATGATTTCAATCTTAGCTCTATCAACCTCAATCCCCTTTTGAGAGATGCGATGACCTAACACTATGCCATTATCTACTATGAAATGACATTTTTTATAATTCAAAACTAATTTTTTCTCAATACATCTACCAAGAACACGTTCAAAACTAAACAAGTAATCATCAAAGCTATCACCATAAAAGGTGAAGTCATCCATAAAAACCTCCATATTTTGCTCTAATAAATCATTAAAGATCGCCATCATACACCTTTGAAAAAGGTGCCTGGAGCGTTACATAACCTAAATGGCATCCTTCGATAAGCGTAGGTACCAAAAGGGCATATAAAAGTAGTCTTGTCCTGGTATGCCGGTGCAATTAGCAACTGGAAATAACTTGAAAAGCCATCTAAGAAATAATAGTGAGATTTACCAGATATTCTTTCCAACATAAAAAATGATCAATGAAAGGTAATAGAAAATGATCCTTCCTAGTCGCTTCGTTCAACTTCCTATAGTCTATGCACATTCTCCAAGAATTTTGAACTCTTGATGGAATAAGTTCATTACTCTCATTTCTCACTACTATGATACCGCTCTTCTTCGGTACTACCTGTACCGAACTCACCCACTCACTGTCTGATATGGTATATATGATCCCTGCACTCAATAACTTAGACATTTCCTTTTTAACCACATCATTAATAAAAGATTTCGACCTCCTTGGTGGCTGCTTAATTGGCTTGGACCCTTCAACCAAAAGGATCTTGTGTATGCAAACCAAGGGATCAATCCCTAGTATGTCCCCTAAAGACCAACCTATAGCCCTCCTATACCCTTTCAACATAGAAACTAATCTCTCTTCTTCAGAACTACTCAGAGAATTGGAAATAATAACAGGCAATTTGCAATCATCAGCAAGAAAGACATATTTCAAGTTGGGGGGAAGGGGTTTCAAATATAAATGAGGGGGTTGCACAATAGAAGGAACCAGATTTGGTATATCAAGTGTATTCAGTGTGAGTGGTGTGTCCCTGTGGCTTGGGGAAGGAGATATAAACTCAATGTGGTGTATATGTCCTCCACTTCCTGACTTTGTGCCACCATCAAATGACCTAGAAATAGTAGAATTAAGGTTAATCTGATCAATAGAAAAAGAAAGTAAATCAGAAGTGAGAGTGGGAGTATAAGGGGTTATAATAGTAGCAGGATCACTGCTATCCTCTTTTAATATTCCAGCACCACTTGAAGGAAAAACTACATTCGTAGCTTGTATGTAAAATCAAGAAACACACCTTCCTCAAGGCTATTAATTGTAGAATCAACAGTAATATCATAATCAAAACAAGAGGATGCATCAAATTCATGTGGAATGGAAAGCCATCTATCTATCTTTAAACAATAGACACATGATGCATCACCCTCACATACACAAAAATCAGAAGAATGGGAGAAGGATAAACAGGTATGTGCATCATCGTGATTCATAACCATGTCATACCAGTTAGGCTCATGCACATCAGTCTCATGTAAGTCTTCCACATCATTATCATGTCATTCAATCAAACTAATACCCAAATAAGAACAATCTTCATAGCCATGGCTCGTAGCTTCTGAAAGATTAAATTGCACTTCTTGATCCCCAATTCCTATAATGATAAGGCCTTTCTTTATGTTAATTATGGTCTATGCAATAAGAAGGAATAGCCTACCTAGAATCAGAGTACTCTCAGCAGGGAGCTCATTAGTCATATCCAGGACATAAAAGTCAGTTGGGAAAACAAGACCTTTGACTTGCACAAGGATATCCTTAAGAATGCCTTTAGGGTATCTCACTGTCCTATCAGCTAGACCAAGCACTACACTAGTGTCTTTCAAAGATTTAATACCCAAGGTCTAATAAATAGAGGTTGACATGACATTAATTGTTGCACCTAATTCAAGTAAGGCATGAGAAATAGTAGTTCGACCTATGGTACATAGAATAGTGTAAGAATCCAGGTCTTTGCATTTAATGGGCAACTGTGGCTTAAATAAGGCATTAACACTCAACCCCAGTTGGATTCTCTCACTATGCCTATACTTTTTCTTATTTGTGCACAGGTCTTTCAAGAATTTAGCACACTTTGGCATCTTTTTAATCAATTCAAGCAATGGTACATTCACCTCAAGTTTGCTAAACATTTCAAACAATTCATCATTGTCTTTCTTGTCAACAATCTTTTTACTAACCAAGTAAGAATTTGGCAAAGGCAAGTCACGAATGTTTACCTCATCACCTTTGGAGTCGAAAGGTGATCCTTTCTCCATTGGTCTCTTCATGATATTTTTTGTTGCCTCTTCATCATTTTGTACCACTGGTTGTCTCCTAGACTTCTCCAAAAGCTTCTTTAAAAGCTTCTTTCTTAGCTTGGGAAGTTTCTTGAGTAGTGTTAGTAGGAGCAAACTCAACTTCTATTTCCTTATTAAGCAGTTCTTCATCCTTTTCATTCTCTTTGAATTGCACTTTATTAGTACCAATTTCCTTACCACTTCTCAGTGTGATTGCATTCAAAGATTTAGGATTTATCATAGTGTTGGAGGGTATAGAACCACTACTCTTTGCTTGTTGTTCACTTAAGTTATTTGAGATTTGAGTAATAAAAGTATTCAAGTTCTCATGCTTAGTCTCTATTCTCTCCAACTTACAGAACACATTTTGTAGATATGAGTCCATCTTATTCCCTATAACATTCAACTTAGCATCAATTTGTGTCTTCTCGTGATCTAATCTTGAATTAATCCCAGCAATGCCCTTTATGATCATAGTAAATTCATCACCCTTAGAAAAAGAAGATGATGTCCCTTGATTAGACACTATTTGATTGGAAGAATTTCCTTGAGTGTTACTTTAATTCGCACCCCATCTTAAGTTAGGGCGATCTCTCTAACCCAAATTAAAGGTGTTGGAGTAGGGATACCTCTTTTGATATTGGCCATTCCTATTTTGGTAGAGAGCAGAAAATTCTTCATATCGAACACAATTATTGGAAGCATGCATCATGGACCACAGTACTCACAACTGACTACTATAGCTTGAAAATGACCCACTGAATTAACTTGCTTGGCTTTCACAATATTCTCTAAAATACTGAGTCTTTTCTCCACTCAGTTTCCCAAAGCAGCAAGTTCAGCAAGAATATCTTGGGAAGAAGCCGAAGAGGTATTGTACACCTTTCTTGTGTCTCAAGATTGAGGGTCATTGGTAGCCATTTTTTGAAGTAGGTCCCATGCAGCATTGGGACTCAATTCTTTGAGCGAACCATTTACAGCGGCATGAATTGAGGGCTTATGATATGGAAGGAGCCCTTCATAGAAAGAGTTGACTAGATCATTCTTTGAATTATTGTGTTAAGGACACTGGGCTAGAAGTGTGATGAACCTTGTCCAATATTCGTGCATAGATTCATTATCTCATTGCATAGCACTAGTTATCTCCCTTTTAAGCCTTGAAGTTTTAGAGGTAGGGAAATATTCATCCAAGAATGCTCCCTTCAACTGATCCCAGGTCAATGTGGTGAAATGTTGAGGTAATGTTTAAAGCCACTCCTTGGCCTTGCCTTCTAAAGTGAAGTGGAATGCCGTCCTCAATATATCTTCAAGATTTTCTGTGGGTGATTTAATGGAATAACACACAATGTGCATAGTCTTCAAATGCCTGTATGGATCATCGCTTGCAAAGCCATGGAATCTAGGTAAGGAAGAAATTAATGTTCCTTTAATTTCAAAGTTCACATTATCAATATAAAAGCCATAAGGGTCATAATCAATATTGGAATTACTAATCTCCCTCATGCTTTTATTACCCTCACCATTATTCCCTAGGTTGTTCTCACCTTGTCCGTTGTTCCCATTAGGCCCATTATGTCTATTAGTGCCATTAACATCATCCATGGTTTCTTTCTCTAATATAGAATCACTAACAGACAAGTGTTTAGTAGAGGTAGCTCTCTCACTAGGTTCTTATTCACTAGATGACAAACTTGACTCTTGTGAAATATACTCGTCCTCAATAAGAACTTGACTTGTACCCTCTATTCTCCTTTCTATTCGAATCTTTTTCACTAACCTCTTAAGTTCAATATTTAAGGGAATTAAAGGTAAAGCCCTATCACTCCTAGGCATAAACAGTAACAATAAAAAAATAACAAGGTGCAAAACTGACTTACACAACCAGATTCAAGTAAAAGAAATTGGAAGAATATGATGAGTGGAAGTGTGTGTGTATAAGAATGTATGAGTATGGATGACTATACACTTATTAGTGTATGAAAGAGTGTGAAAATATCTAATAAGCACAAATAATCAAAGAATGTCAAAAGTTCACCAATATGCAAAAAGAAGCAATTTTTCCAAAACTTGACTTGGAGAATGGACTCATACATTCAAGAAAGCAACCAAGTAGGCTATAATCAAGTAAACAAGAGCAAAGTAATCCACTAAACTGCAACCAAGTCAAAGAGAAAACTAAAACTTCTATCTAGCCAAGAAAATACAAAATGTAAATGGAGATGGACTATGCAATGCTAATGCAAGTATGAGGCTCAACAAATAAACCCTAATCAATGTTACTTGACACTTAGTTACTAAGGAACCAATTTCTTGGCTCCCCGAAAACAGCGCCACTTGAAACAACCTAAGTTCGATGTTGCCTTAGGGTTACTTCAAAATGTAACCAAAGATTGCATATAGTGCAACCTCGGGTCGTTCTCTTTGAGGAGCTGAAAATAAAATTAAGTTCCTAAGTAACTAAATGCAATGCAACCTAAACTATAGAATGGGGTTTGATTTGATTAACTATCACTAAAATTGCAATGAATTAAAATAAACATAAAGGACTTGTTTTTGGTATTTTAAATTTAAAATGATCGATATGAAATGGTAGTAAGTGAATGGAATGAAAAACACAAATGATTAAAAATGATAAAAGCAAACCTCTAATTCAATAGCACTGGCAATCATCACTTAAATAGATATGAGAGTTAAAAAACAATGAACTAAGAGTTATAATCAAGCTTTTAATCTAACAACCGAGCCACCTTGAATTGTCACAAAATATTTTCCAAAGTCCCAATCTACTAACTACCACCATAATAGTAAAATAGAACTAGGGATACTAAAAACCAATGCACAATTATTACTCAATAATTAATAAAACATAATTAAAGCCTGCAACCGATATAACGATCCAATAATTCAAGCTACCTTGAATAATCACCAAATATTCACTAAAATCTCAATACAAAGTCTTGACCCAAAGCAAAGTAATGAAATTAAATCATATTCAGCACAATGTCAGTCACTAACAATAACCTAGCCACAAAAATCTTCTATTACAAAGATGTAATCAATACATAACTCCAAATAATTAAGTAGTTATCCTAAAACCTAGGAATCACTAAATAATTAAATTGGTAGAATGTTGATATTAGCAATTTGTATTATGTTTTAGGGTTAGATTTGATAAGTATTTTAATGTCAATTCAAGTGATCAGTATGCATTTAAAGTTTAATTAGGCTAGTTTTTATGTTTAAGTATTTTTATGGGTTAGTTTGAATCTTTGAGCTTAAATTGTATATTTTTTAGGTACCTTGATGTGTGTGCTAGTGTTGCAGGGTAAACAGGGAAGAACAGGAAGAGTTAAACAGTTTTTGGACTAAAAAGCACAGGCCATGATCGTGCACACAGGCCATGATCGTGCACACAGGCCACGATCATGTACACAGGTCACGATCGTGCACTCTAGGCCACGATCTTGATAGAGAGCATCAACACAGGGAACGATCGTCCACTATGGGCCACGATCGTGAACGAAAGGAAAAAACATAGGCCACGATCGTGGAAGGCAGGGCCAAGATCGTGCACTACTTTGGGCTGACAGAAAAACTCAAGTTTCAGTTAATTTTTGGACCGTTTCAACTCCGACTTTGACCTAGAGCCTCGAAGATATAAATAGAATATGATGTGACAGAAGGAGAAGGAGAGTCAAGAGCTGCAAAAGAGAGAGACTCTACCAAAAATTTGAGTGAAAACCTAGTTAGAGATTAATCAATCGAGGAAGGAGAAGAAGGAAGAGAGGCACGGAGACACGCTTGACGCACGTACTTCCTCGAACAAGTGGTTTCCCACAATCACAACTTTGAGATCCATTCCGAAAGTATATTCTAATTGTTATTTCGATTTCATTGATGTATGAAATTTTGGAGATCGATTAGAAATATTTTTTTTAGAGTGTTGATGCTTTTGTCTAACTTCTAGTTAATTTATTCTTGAGATTAATAAGATTGTTTTGATTGTGTTTTATTTAGATTTATTATGATTTAATTTGATTCTTCATAACTGGGCAATAAACTGAGAGGGTAAGCCGGTAAAAATTATCGATTTAGGTTAACAAGAGTTAGGTAAATCGATAGGTAGAGAATTGAATCAAACTAAGTTGAGTCTTGTAATGAGAGATCGAGCACAGATTCCCAGTAGTTAAATAGACAGTGTTAGAACTAATTTAGGTTTTGGACAAATTGCAGATTGAGAGATCTCAATTTCCATAATTTGAATTAGGGAATATTAATTAGGGTTAATAATTATAACTCGAGAGAGAGTAACTCACCCTAGGACTGTCTAGGCCCATTAAATCGGAAAATTCATAATTAGATAGATTTTCTTTAATTTCGAATAAATTCCCACTTTCTCTCAATTGGTCACTTCTAGGTTGAAATTCGGATTATTTGTGTTAGTTGCTTCTGTTTGTTCTTTTAGTGTTTTAAATTCTCATATTTGATTCTTGATTAGTTTTAATTCTTGCAATAGTTGTTTAATTAGGTTTTACGAACTCAATTGTCGCTAAATTTTAGGATTAGTTATCTTCCTCGTGGGATCGACACCTTAGGTACCACGTGAGTGACCTGTGCACTTGTGGTAATTACCAAGGTTAAAAATATTGAAACTTAGTGCATGTAACCTTGAGCTAACAAGTTTTTTTGACGCAGTTGCCAGGGAAGGCAATTTAGTTCTATAATTTAAGGCATTAGGTTTGTTATTTTCTTTCATTTATCCTATTTAGGATTTGTACTCTTGTATGAACACAAGAGTCATAAAGAGTTCGAGTCGCACAACTGAGATGTCCGATTTAGACATAACACATTTAGAAAGAACCCTTAGGAAAGCTCGGTGAGAAGAAGAAGAAACCGAAAAAGTACAAATGGCTGAAGAATTTCAAAGAAACATAGATCAAGAAGTTAACCTTGGCAGGCAACAATAGAGGAGCCTCATTGATTTTATGAGGCTAAGATTCAATCCTGCAAACTGGCTAGATCGCCTCAAGTGGTCTCCTTTGAAATCAAGCCAGCCCTCCTGAACATGCTTTAGCAGAACATCCAATTCTATGGACTTGCAAATGAAGATTCGAACATGCATATAGTGAGTTTTCTCGAGATTTGTGATACTTTTCAGTATCACCAGATGTCGAAAGACACAGTGAGGATTAGGCTGTTTCCTTTTACATTTAGGGATAGAGTGAAGGCTTGGTATCATTCACTAAGTCCCGCCAACATTACGATATAGAAACAGTTATTGCGAGCCTTCTTAGATAAATACTTCCCATTAATGAAGACCACCAAAATTATTAAGGAAATCACAAACTTCCAACAAGGTGACGGGGAGTCTATCTATGAAGCGTGGGAGCATTACAAGGATCTGCAGAGAAGATGCCCGCATCACAATCTACCCAAAGAGTTCTTGTTGTAGACATTTTACAATGGAGTGAACCCACATACTCGAGGCACCATTGATGCAACATCAAAAGGATCGTTAATGAGAAAGATGGTCGATGAAGGAGAGGAGCTAATAGAGGAGATGGCGAGCAATAGCTATTTATGGGCTAGTGAACTTAGCAGGCAACCTACTAATTTTAGGGAACAAAAAGGAGTTGTCGTTGTCGACCAAATGACAGAAGTGCAAGCTAAGATCGATAATTTGACACGACAACTCAATAATATGAAGGTGTCATCCTCAACTCTAGTGAAGGCCGCACAATTGAAATGTGAGCTATGCAGCCAAATGGATCATGATACAGTAGATTGCTATCTGATGAGAGACGATAACCCGGAGCAAGTAAATTACATGGGGACACAATTTAGATGCGGAGGGGGTAATAATCCCTATTCCAACACCTATAACCCTGGGTGGAAGAATCACCCAAACTTCTCCTAGTCCAACAACAACAACGAAAGGCAGTTCAGACCCTAAAAATAATTGAGATTCCAACAGGACAAAACAAGCTCCATGGAACCTAAGTTGGATAATATTTTGGATAAGCTTGGAACTTTGGATAATGTGCAAAAGAAGTTGGAAAACAAATTTGAGCAAGTCACTAAAATTCATGCATCTTCCATACATAAATTAGAAGTCCAAGTAAGTCAACTGACAAATGTTTTTTCTATGCGGAATGTCAAAAATGTTCCTAGTACTGTAGGAACAAAATCAAGGGAGCAATTAAAGGCCATCACACTCTGAAGTGGGAAGGAAATTGAACCACTCATAAGGACAATAGAGGAGCAGGACCAAACAGTTGAGAAGAATCAAGAAAAGGAGAAGGAAATGTACATAAGTGAGTACCCTCCTTACGTTGCACCTCCACTATATCAACCTAAAATTCCTTTCCCTCAATGACTACAGAAGAAGAAGTTAGATGAACAACTTGCAAGGTTCGTGGAGAAGCTGAGGACGCTCCAGATAAATCTCTTATTTGTTGAAGCATTAGAACATATGCCTAAGTACGCAAAATTTTTAAAAGATGTTCTATCAAAAAAGGGTAATTGGGATAATAATCAAACAGTGACCCTAATTGGTACTTGCAACTCCATAGTCACCAATCAAATGCCTTAAAAATTGAAAGATCTAGGAAGTTTCACAATACCTTGTGTAGTTGGTGAGTTGGAGTTTACGAAATGTTTATGTGATCTGGGAGCTAGCATAAATCTTATGCCTCTATCAATATTCAGGAAATTGGGACTTGGGGAGGTCAAACCTACATCCATGTTAATTCAGTTGGCTGATCAGTCTATTAAAAAGCCATTAGGAATAGTGAAAGACGTGTTGATGTGAGTAGATAAGTTCATCATTCTAGTGGATTTTGTGGTTCTGGATTTTGAAGAGGATAAAAACTGCCCGCTAATCTTAGGGTGACCATGAACATCGAAAGGCTATAATTGATGTTCATGAAGGTAAGTTGACACTGCAAATAGGTGAAGACCAGGTTGAATTTAATATGAATAAAGCCTTGAAGAATCCAACAACAAGTAGCACATGCATGAAAGTGGAAATCATGGATCAAACTGAACGAGAGCAGATTGAGAGTTGCATAGCAGAAGTACAAGCACTGGAAACAGAAGCTGACACTGAACACCAAATCCTTGAAGTGATGGAAGATGATAAGATAGAAGAGGTAGATGTCTCAAAACACCAAGACAGGTTAGTTCGAACTGAGGCACCCATACCACCATCTTCAGATAAACCACCGATATTAGAGATTAAGCCCTTACCCACACACCTCAGGTATACCTACCTTGGTGAAGGTCAAACTCTACCGATAATAATCTCCAATCAATTAAGTGAAACACAAGAACGTCAGGTGGTGGAAATTGTGAAGAAACGGATGAAAGCCATCAGCAAATTGCTGACATTAGAGGGATAAGCCCGAATGTCTGCATGCATCGAATAAACTTGAAGAAGCATGTAGAATGGTGCGCGAACGTCAACAGAGATTAAACCCTAACATGAAGGAAGTGGTTAAAAAGGAGATCATAAAACTCTTGGATGCAGGGATAATTTACCCTATCTTCGATAGTGAATAGGTTAGTCCAGAGCAATGTGTACCTAAGAAAGGAGGAATGACAGTGATAGAGAGTGAAAGTGGAGAAGTAATTTACACGAGAACAGTCACAGGGTGGAGAGTATGTATAGATTATCGTAAGCTCAACTCAACGACTAAGAAAGATCACTTCCCTCTCCCGTTTATTGACCAAATGATAGAAAGGGTAGCTGGCCATTCGTTTTATTGCTTTTTAGATAGATATTTGGGCTATAATCAAATTTTTGTCTACCCTAATGATCAGGAGAAAACCACATTCACTTGTCCCTATGGAACCTTCGCATATAGACGAATGCCGTTTGGACTTTGCAATGCCCCAGTAACATTTCAAAGGTGCATGATGTCAATCTTTACTGATATGATAGAGGACATAATGGAGGGGTTCATGGATGACATTTCGGTCTTTGGAGATTCCTTTGATTCATGTCTAATCAATTTGGATAAAGTCCTTCAAAGATGTGAATAATCACACTTAGTGTTAAATTGGGAAAACTGTCATTTCATGGTACAGGAAGGGATCGTCTTTGGGCACAAAATTTCTCATCGAGGATTAGAAGTTGACAGAGCAAAGACAGAGGTAATAGAAAAACTTCTGACCCCAAGCAATGTAAAAGGGGTGCGAGGATTCTTAGGTCATGCAGGATTTTATCGAAGATTTATTAAGAAATTTTTGCAAATTGCACAACCATTGACCAACCTCTTAGTTAAGGATGTACCCTTCGTGTTCGATGATAAGTGTATAAATGCATTCAATATTTTAAAAGAGGCATTAGTATCAGCATAAATTTTATCTCCACCAAATTGGACACTGCCGTTTGAAGTTATGTGTAATGCGAGTGACCAAGCCATTTGTTGCGTGCTGGGTGAAAGGAAAGATAAAAAATTGCATGCAATATATTATGCCAGCAAAACTCTTACAGGACCCCAACTAAACTACACCACCATTGAAAAAGAATTGCTCGCAGTGGTGTATGCGTGTGATAAGTTTCAACAGTACCTTTTAGGTTCAAAGGTAATTGTATTCACCGATCGTGCGACATTAAAATACCTCTTCAACAAGAAAGAAGCAAAACCAAGGCTCATTTGATGGGTGTTACTTCTTCAAGAATTTGATTTAGAGGAGAGAGATAAAAAAGGAGCAGAAAATATGGTTGCAGATCATTTATCTAGACTTGAGGGAGGGGAATATAAGCCGAGTAAGGATATTAACGAAAATTTTCCTGATGAAAACATGACGCTACTTGAGAGCTTAACAACACCATGGTTTGCAGATATCGCTAATTATATCACCAGTGGTAAACTCCCATCTGATCTCTCGTACCAACAAAGAAAAAAATTTTACATGACTATAATCAATACATATGGGATGAGCCAACCTTATATAGAAATTGTGTAGATGAATTGATGGGACGCTGCATCCCAGATGAGGAAATGCTAGATATCCTTAAGCAATGCCATGAAGGGCAATATACTGGGCATTATGGGGCCAACAAAACGGCAGCCAGAATACTGGAGAGTGGATTCTATTGGTCGCAGTTGTTTAAGGACGAACAGACCTATGTAAAACAATGTGATCATTTTCAAAGGGTAGGTAACATCTCAAAAAAGAATGAAATGACATTATCCAATATTCAAGAGGTAGAAGTTTTCGATGTCTGGGGCATTGATTTCATGGGACCATTTCCATCATCAATGGGAAATATGTACATTCTAGTAGGAGTTGATTATGTTTCGCGTTGAGCCGAGGCAACAACATCTCTAACCAATGATGGGAAAGTGGTGCAAAAGTTCATTAAACGACTATTTGACTGGTTTGGAGTACCACGCACAATAACAAGTGATGGAGGTGCACATTTCTGTAACAGATCTTTCGATGCACTCCTACGAAGATACGGCGTGCATCATCGAGTGGTTACACCTTACCATCCACAAACTAGTGGCCAAATGGAAGTCGTTAATCGAGGGTTAAAACAAATCCTGGAGAAGACAATTAATAACTCTCAGAAAGATTGGGCAACTAAATTAGATGATGCTTTATGGGCCTACAGGATAGCATTTAAAACACCCATTGGAACAACCCCATGTAGACTAGTTTATGGGAAAGCTTGTCACTTACCGGTTGAATTAGAACATAGAGCATATTGGGCCATTAGAGCATTAAATTTTAACTGGAAAAAAGTCGGTGAAAAGAGACTTCTACAACTGGACGAGCTTGAAGAATTCTGTTTTAATGCTAATGAAAACGCCAAACTTTACAGGGAAAGGGTCAAGAAATGGTACGACGCTAGTCTCAAGCAAAAAGATTTCAAAGTAGGAGACACTGTTTTGCTATACAATTCTCAGTTGCAGCTATTCCCAAGAAAGTTGAAGTCTAGATGGAGTGGCCCATTTACAATAATTCAAGTTTTTGATCATGGGGCTCTTCAATTGGAAAATAATAATAAAGAAACTTTTAAGGTCAATAGGCATCGATGTAAGCTGTATCTTGGAGGAGAAATTCCCAAAGATGAGGAAGTGATTCCTTATCTCCAACTAATTGAAACCACCTTCCGGAAACAACAGTCAAGCTGGGGACCATAAACTAGCATCCTTAGGATTCAAGTCTAACCCATAGCTTTTATTCAATTCTATTTTAGTTGTGTTGTTTAATGTCTAGTAGTTTTATTTTAAATTTTATTTTGATGTTAGTTTTATTTTCATTTTATGTTTTATCATTAATTTTCTACTCTTCCTTGTTAATTCCGTAATGTATGACCTATGGGTGGCCCCTTCTCACATTGAGGACAATGTGTTGTTCAAGTGTGGGGAGGGATTTTGTGTCTTTTCTTTTGTATATGATTTTTTTCATACTGTATGATAGTATTAGGTTGTATAATGTGAAGTGTGTGAATGTGTCAATGGCCTAGATTGAGTGAATTTTTTTTAAATTTTGGACATAGCCTATTAGGTTGTGAAAAAACATTAGCTTGCAAAATTAGTAAATTAGGGGGCCTTTGGATAATTATACAGCCTAATTAGGACTTAGTGGAAATTTAGCACCGTATGGATTGTCGCATTCATTCATAATTTGTGGCCTTTTAGGTTAAGTAGCTCAACTAGTATTTTTCATGGAAACGAATAGCTAAAAGCAATAAGGTAGGCAAAAGAAAAAAAGGTTTAATTCAATAGTCACTACTCCACTAACCTTCGGGTTATGAGTAGAGCCAGTAGCCAGTTGAAAATGCGATGTAGCTGAGTAACCGGATCGACACGCATCATAAATGTGTGCCTTCGTGTAAAAATGCTATAATGACGTTTCAACCAAGCTGTGAACAATTGACTTAGTCGAGTAACCGGATCGATATTCATCACAAATGTTTGCCTCCGAGTAAAAGGCTAGGTCCTAAAAAAATAAATAAATAATAAATAAAATGTGTTTTAAATAAAAACCTACCGAACTTGTAATAAGCTTGGATTTTCATGAAAAATGTACTTAGGAACAGTTACGAAGTTTAAGGGATCAAAAAATTATTAATGTGTGTGTACAATTGAAAAGGGTAAATAAGTTAACACTTAGGTCTCGATTAAGTTGTATATT
>JAOQMS010015296.1:0-16220 GCA_027563885.1 Erythroxylum longipes
CAAGAATACTGATCTTGGACTCTTTCACCTGGTTTATGCCTTCATGTGCGATGGATAGAGTGTCCCACATCTCCTTCACAGTTTCGCATCTATGAACTTTATCATATTAACTTCTGCTTAAAGTACAACTCAAAAAGAACTTGGCCTTTGAATTTAGTTGAAATCTAGCTTTGTGATCAGCTGACCATCTGTTGCGAGGAATGGTATTTCCTTTATCATCCATTGGTATGTATGGTCCATTCTCGATGATATCCCAAAGATCAATGTGTGTGGATTCTATGAAGGGCCGTATACTGTCCTTCCAATAATATAATCTTCACCATTGAATGCAGGAGGTCTTGTAATGGAGGCACCTTCAGCTATAAAAACATGTGATTCATCCATAGATCTTTGTCCTCACTTTGTAAAGGTGGTTTCTAGAAACCTAGCTCTGATAACAATTGAAGTAAATCACACGTTAATATAGAATTCACGTACAATATACGAGATGCACAAAAAGGTGGGGTTGAATTGTGTATTCTTTTTGTGAATACAAAAACTTTAATATATCTTATTAAGAACTTTTCCAACTGTTAAAAGAATACCACAAAAGTTATACAAAAATAGTTACGTAGTTAAATCGCAAATAAATTCTATATACTTGTCTAAAAACAAAATAGAATAAAGTGAAAGGTTAGAAGATAGACCCTGTGATTTTTATACTGGTTCACCCCAAACCATGGGCTACATCCAGTCCTCAGAGTTCTTCTGAGATTTCATTATACTTCGACAATTTTACAAGTATTATTTCTTCCCTTCCAGAGTCTCTTCAGGTCTCTTACACAAAGTATTCTTTCTGCTATCTTAGCCTCCAGGCTCTTAGCCTTTTCTTTCTCTCACTAGAAAGATATTGTGAGCTTTTTTGTTACAGTAGTGTTTGCTCTCTAGTATCGCACTTTTGAATACATAATTTTTCTTTGTAAGTAAATATTTGAAAGCTGAAAAACTTGTTCAATCTTCGACTACGACTAGTATATATAGCCTAAGTCTCCAACTGCTTCTTGATTCTTATAGAAACCGTTATTTAGTTGAGTTCTGTAACTAACTCCAACAAACTAACTGTCCGACGTACTAGCGTATCTTCATCTTTGTATCGTTTGTGTTTTCCTCTTCTTCTGTGTTTTCCACTTCTTCTGTGTTTTCCACTTCTTCTGTGTTTTCACTTCTTCTTTGTTTTCCGCTTCTTCTGTATTTTCCACTTCTTTTGTGTTTTTCTGCTTCTTCTGTGTTTTCCACTTCTTCTTCTGTGTTTTCCACTTCTTTTGTGTTTTCCACTTCTTTTGTGTTTTTCTGCTTCTTCTGTGTTTTCCACGTCTTCTGTGTTTTCACTTCTTCTGTGTTTTCTGCTTCTTCTGTGTTTTCCACTTCTTCTGTGTTTTCACTTCTTTTGTGTTTTCCGCTTCTTCTGTGTTTTCCCTTCTTCTGTGTTCTTCTGCACACTTCACACACTTATCAAAATAGTTCATTTATTTCTAATATTATTATTATTTGATTGTTACCAAAATTAATAATCGTGAAGTCCTCTTGACTTAACAGAAGCAATATGAGTCATCCCAAAAGACATATTCTTTTTATTAATCACACTCACTAGTGATTGAAAAATTCTATAAGGTGTGTTGATTTTAAAGCTTTCTATCCATTCACCATAAAAAGACAAGTTATTTAACTAATCATTTATTGATTTCCATTTTATTAAACACATTCAAGCATATGAATTTATGTAATAGCAAATGCTCAGCACTCCGGATTAGAGAGTTCAGTGCATTACGTGAATCAAAATGTTCTTCACCTGTGAGAGTGTTCCAATAAGCATCTACATCAAAATACACATGACCATCTAAGATTTTTGTATTCGACAAGTTAAACAATTCACGCATGACAAAGTAATTAATTTTAAAAACATTTATACCTAACCTAAACTAAAACAAATGCATTTTACAATTATACCTAACTATTGTGAAAAACTCTAAAGATATGGTGGCAAAAATAGGTACGTTACACCGAATAAATCTATTCCACCCTATGTTTGCAGCTAATTGTTCAAGTTGGTGTCTCACTCCTATATTTTCTAACACTTCAAAATCCAAATACCTAAGAGTAAATATTGCTCTATTCCTAAAGTCACAAAAGCGAGCACCTTCTTCTTCCGAGTAAATCAAAAATAGGGCTCGATAGGTTACCGCTAAGTTGGTTTCCTACACCGAAAACTTGAAGGCAGAGCTCATCAACTGGTTTCCTAACCCTCATCATCCTTGGTGGAGCCATTGTTAGAAGAAAATCTGCAAAAAAAACGAAAGAGAGAGAGTGAAATTCGTATTTTAGAGAGAGAAAATAAAATCCCACCTAAATCCTTATATTTTTGAATGATTGATATATGAAAAGAATGAAGGAATGTAAGATTAATGGAAAGGGATGAAAAAGTACTAAGAATTTAGATGAAAAATGAAGAGTTTTATGGAGTGGAAGGAGAGAAAATCATGTTCTAAAGAGAGAGGGAGTGAGATTTTGAAAGATGAATGAGAGAAGAAAATCGGGGAAACATTAAGTTTCCTCCCAGATGGGATTCCCACAAGGGAGAGGAATCCCACGCTTGTGGGAATCACCAAAATTCCCACAGACGTGGGTTTTCTCTCCAGAAACTTTCTGGAGAGATTTCTCACATTCATGAGAATTGTGTTCTAAAGAGATTTCCTACGTTCGTGGGAATCACCTTCTTCTAAGCTTATATGCATTCTCCATGATACCAAAACCTACAAACACATCAAGATAATATCATCAACAAGAAATTTGAAAAGAAAACAAATTGAAATCCAAACACAATCAACACAAACATTAATCAAATCCAATTTAAACATGATCATAACTAAAGAATTCAAATGAACCATTAATTGAACAAAAAAAAAACAAAGGCTATTTGACTCCCATGGGATGCCTCCCATGCAGCACTTCTGTTACCGTCGGCAGCTCAACTCTCCTTCTTACTCATGGCGGTTCAAATGACCGAAATGATAGCAATTCATAAACTGAACTCAGACTTTGTACAAGGGCTACCTTATTTTGGGCTCCACCTTTATTATTGTTTTCCTTTCTTCTCCTTCTCCTATTCATTCATTTCTTCCTGAACGCATTCCCGAGGTACTCCATATTTTCCCATCCTCCTTAGAGTTCAGGTTCCTTGATGTCCGTCGGGGGTAAAGTAGGATGATAATTCTTCTTCGACACTTTGAATGTTAACTACTCCTTCCCTACTCTCAATATTAACTAGCCCCCGTCAACATCAATAATCGCACGAGCAGTAGCCAGAAACAGTCGACCAAGAACTATTGGGGTTTCCTTGTCTTCACTAATATCCAATATGTAAAATCTATAGGAAAGGCAAATTTATCGATGTGTAGCTGTACATTCTTGATGATCACCTTCGGTAAATTCACTGTCCTATTAGCCGTTTTCACTAATGTCTTAGTCGGCTCTGGCTCTTTTAAACCTAACTTATTATTGAATGAGTACGGCATCATGTTGATACTTGCTCCTAAATCTGCAAATGCTCGATCTATCTGAACTCCATTTATACTATACCAAATGAAAAAGTCTCTTATGTCTTCTTTCTTCTGTGCTACACGCGGACTTTCTCCTGATATGTGATTGATAACCTCTTCTTTCAATGATCCCTTTAACATGAGCTTTGTCTGGAGTTGATTTGTTATGTCTGTCATCTTGCTTAACTCCGCTTCCTCTCTGAGTTACTTCACTTGAAGATGGCTTCCACTGAGCAAAAAATTGATGTGGAAGTCCAAGCTGAAGTTCTTTAATCGACTCGCTTACTGGTCCACTCGGAAGGACTTCCAACATTGTTTATTATTTTTTCTTATTTCAATCCTTCTCCCCATGTCTTTTTCTCTATCCAAGTAATGGCCATGATTCTTTCCTTCAGATTCACCTCAGTGTTGCTTGGTAGGCTACCTACATTTCACGAAGATAAAGCGTTAGCTAGTTAGCCTACCTAAACTTCCAGATTGTGGATGGATGATACATGATTCTTCAAAATCTGATCGAATTTTTCTTCCATCTTCTTCTTATTTTCCTCCTGGATTGCATGCTTCCTTTTATGATTCTCTTCTTATGCTGCCAATTTGGACCCCAAAACCTCCGTCATCTTATCCATTTTGCTTTCCAATGCTCTGATTCGATCTTGTTAGAATATTGGCAGTCCTTGTGGTCTTTGTTAGCCACTTGCATTATTGTTACTCCAAGAAAAGTTTGATGGTTTTTCTAACCAGGATTATATGTGTTCAAATATGGGGTAATTACCTCGCTGCAACTAGCCTAAATAGTTGATCTATTCGATCCTGCTAGCTCCCAATAGGAAACATTCCATTGAGCTATGGTTGTTCTCCCCACACAGCTCACATTGTGCTTGCATTTCCTTAACTACTGAGGTGGATGCTCCTTGAATATTGTTTACCTACTTCATCAAAGCTGAGATTTGATCCTGTAAGGCAGTAACTAAGTTAATAGGTATCATACCTTTTTGTTCCTTCTGTCCTTGTCTACTCCTCTCGCTTGACCACATACAGCTGTTTCTTGCTAACTCCTCCAATAAATCCTAAGCTGCTTCCACCATTTTTCTCATCAATGAACCTCTGGCTGCTGCATCAATTGTGCCCTTTATGCTCGGATTCACTCTAGTATAAAATGTTTGAAGCAGAAATTCCTTCTGGAGGTTATGATAGGGACAGCTTCTTTGAAGTTCTTTAAATCTCTCCCAAGCTTCATAGAGAGATTCTCCATCGCTCTGTTAGAAATTTGTTATCTCCTTAATAATCCTTATCATCTTCGTTAACGAAAAATATTTGGCGAGGAATGTTTGGGCGAGTTGCTCCCAAGTCTTGATCTAGCCTGGATTCAAAGAATTGTACCATGCTTTAACCCAGTCCTTTAACGTGAATGAAAATAATCGCAGCTTCATCTCATTGTCAAACATTCCGTTGAATCTAAATGTGTCATAGATCTTCAAAAAAATTTTGATGTGGGCATTCAGATCCTTGTTGGATAGCCCATAGAACTGTACACTGTTTTAAAGAATGTTGAGTAGTGTCGGCTTTATCTCAAAATTATTTGTTTAAACTACCGGCCTCGCCACTCTTTGAGGACTAAACCCTAGCCTCATGAAATCTATAAGTGTCCTTTCCAATTCTCCTTGCTCTTCTTCTTTAGCCATATCTTGCCCTTCTTATAGCTTCTTTTGTCTTTCGTGTACTCCTTGTGTTCATGCACTTGTAAATAAACAAGGAAAAGTATCAAAGACTCTTAAATCAAAGTAATATAAATCAAACACGATGCTCAACAATCAATCTTTAGCAACAGAGCCAAAAAATTATTGATGGTAAAACCTATCTACTTGTTTTACGCTTAAAAACCGCAAGTGAACGGGTCGTGACTTGTAGTAAAAAAGAGCAGATATAGATCTTATAGGGATTGATGCCTAGACACTGCTTAATTTAGACATAACTTTATTTAAGAAATGAAATTATTAAATGCAAATAATCTGAAAAATTAAATTAAAATTAAAAGACTAATGTAAACAATGGACAATACCGCACTTGCAGAAAATCTGAATTCAAGAATCTAAATGCTAGAGATTGTTTTTTCCTTATTTTATCTCCCTCCTATTTTATTGATTGAATTGTGTCTCACCTTAGATTTCTGAATGTACTAATTACCCTCTCTCAAGGTGTAACTATTTGTCCCTAATCGAATCAACGGGAATCGATTGAACGATCTCTCAACCTACCCAATGACTCTACCGATTAAACTAGTTATGAAACTATCCTATGGGTGATCAATTGACTAATCGAGATCTCTCTTCTAACTATTCAATTAATATGATGATAGCTATTAAACTATCCTATGGGTGATCAATTGACTAATCGAGATCTCTCTTCTAACTATTCAATTAATATGATGATTACTAGTTATAGGTCACCAACTCTCATTCTACAATCCTACATGAATTTCATCTCACTCACTCACTCGATTTGTTGCAAGATGACAATTAAGAACAACAATCAACAAAGACAATTGTATTCAATTCAATAAAATAGGAGTTTTGACAAAATAATTCAAAAGCAATCCTTAAAATGAAATCAGCCTAACATGGTCTCCATAACATCATCAACAATCAAATAAACCATTTTTACAAAGAATAGAGGAGATTAAAATGACAGGAAACTGAATAGAAAGACTTCTTCTCTTCTTTTCCAAAATCTGGAAATTTGGTATTGATGTGCTATTTTGCCCAATCTTGATGATGATCCTTGTCTTCAATACTTCCTTAATGCTCCAAACATGTGTTCTTCACTCAAGGATGGTGTTTCTACAAGTGGTTCTCATCTCTCCTCAAGATAGAGGCTTAATGATGTTTTTATAGTCCAAGAACCTTAGGTTTAATAAAGCCTCGCAAATTGCCTCATATTACAATTCCCACGTCCATGGGAATTTGCATGATTCCTAGGAGCATAGGAATTACACAGAGATGCACTCCTCATTTCTTCTACGATTCCCATGTTCATGGGAATTTTCATGATTCCCATGAACATGGGAATTTGTCATATATGCACTTTTCTTGTCTTCTCTTTTCTGATCTTTTATTCAACCTCCAAGTTGCTCCCTCTTCTTTACTACAAAAAAATATTCAATTCTTATCCTCAATTAGCATCAAACACACAAGAACAACAATGGAAATCAAACTTAATGAAAACATACAAGATGAATCCTAAACTAGAACAATAAACAACAATTATGCTAGAAAACACATGCCAATTACCTATAAAAACATATCCTAATGCACACCTATAACTTTCACTAAAGGAATCACTCAATTTCTGATAATTGTGCATTATTTTATGTTTTTCCTAAGTAATTGACATGTGTTTCTTGCATAATAGGTTATTATTGTTGTGTTTTAGGATCCATTTTGTATGTTTTCATTTAGTTTGATTTACATTGTTTTTCTTTTATGTTTGATGTTGATTTAGGATAAGAATTGATTATTTTTGATGTAGGGATGGAGGTTGGCAACTTTGTGATTGAGCTAGAGACCAAAGAGGAGAAGAGAAGAGGAAGAATCATAACGTAAGAACCCACGATCGTGGGATATCTAACCCAAGGATGTATGTGGGGTTCACTTAAGTTTTAAGTTTTGATGACTATATATGGTTATAAACCCCTGTGGACGAAGGGCGACATGAGAGCTTTGTGTATAATAGCCTCCTTAAGTGAAAAACACAGGTTTGAAGTCTTGAGAGAGGTTGAGATTCAAGGATCATCAATCACAATTAGGAAAATAGCATATCAACACCGAAATTTCCATATTCGAGAATAAGAAGAAGAGGAGTTTTCTTCACTTAGTTTTCTTACATTTTCCTGTCCTAGTATTTGTAAGATGGAATATTTGATTGTTGGTGATTTTATAGACACTATAAGTGGCTGATTCATTTTTAGGGATTACTTTTGAACTATCTTATTAAACTCCTATTTTATTGATTTCAATGATAGATGTCTTTGATGAATGTTGATTATATACATATACATTGCAATAGATTGAGAAATTGAGTTGGGTAATTTATGTAGGATTGTACAATGAGAATTGGCAACCTATAGACTTACATTCATCAAGTTAATTGATTAGTTAAAAGAGAGATCTTGGCTAATTTAAATGATCACCCATAGGATAACTTAATAACTAGTAAATTGGTGGAGTGATTTGGTAGATTGAGAGATTGTTTAATCATTTTCATTTAATTTGGCTAGGGACAATAAATTGCAGCTTGAGAGAGGGTAGTTTATACAATTGGACATCTTAGGTGAGACACAATTTAATTAATAAAATAGGAGGGAGACAAGATAGGGAGAAAGTGATCTCTTGTTGTTAAAACCTTGAATTTCAATTTTCTGCATTTTGCTGTTATCAATTATTCATTATTAGTCATTTAATTTTAATTTAATTTTCTAGATTATTTCCATTAAACAATTTCATTTCTTAAACAAAGATTAATCTGAGTTAAGTGGTGCCTAATCATCAATCCTCGTGGAATCGATATCTACTTATTACTAAAAGTCACAACCCGTATATTTGCGATTTTGAGCATAAAACAAGTAGACTGTTTTCCAATCAACAAGTTTTTGGCGCCATTGCTGGGGATTGTTTGTTTAGCATCTTGTTTAGTTTAGATTACTTTGATTTAAGAGTTTTTGATACTTTTCCTTGTGTACTTGCAGTTGTATGAACACAAGGAGCACACAAAGATCAACAAAATTTGGTAACGACGAACTATCTGATATCATAAGAGACATCAAGACATCTTAGAATGAGAAACGAGACATCTGAAGAGCTAGATGCCGAGAAGAAATAGAAAGAACAATGATGGAAGATAGTTATTATAGGGAGAAAGGAACTTTTGCAAATTTCAATAAGGCATGGTATGGTTGGGGAAGTACTGATCCTTATTAGAACACATACACTCTAGAGTGGCAGAACTACCCAGATTTTTATTAGTCCAACAATGCAAGTACTCACATGGGACATCAAGACCTATTTGAATTTCAGCAAGATGAGTCTAGTACAGGAGGGTGATTAAAGAAGAAAGAGAGCAACTCACCTTTGTATAGAACAAACTGTTGGATTCAATGGAAGATTCAGGGAGTTTTGTTATTCCCTGTTATATTGACAGCTCACTCGAAAAAAGGACATTATTGATCTTAATTGGTTTTCATAATGTTATCCATATTGTCCTTTTGATAATTTTACAATTTGTAGCTTACCTACAAGCTACAAAACTTGGGTTGAATGAAAAGAAGAACGTTGAGCTACCAACGTTAAAAGAAGCACTACATGGGAGGCAACTATAGAAATTTACTTTTCTTATGATTGTCTTTGTTTACTTGTTTGTTTAAATTATTTAGTTATGATTATGTTTGATTTGAGTTTGCTTGGGGTTTATTTGGATTTGGTTTGAATTTTTAACTTGTTTTCTCTTCAATTTCATTGTTGGTTAGATGAATTTGATGTGTTTGTAGGTTGTTTGAATGTTGAGAGTGCACGCTAAGCTTGGAAGAGGGTTAAAAAGTTTGAAAATTTGAAGTAACCCACGACTATGGGAAATGATATGTTTCCTACGATCATGGGAAGGCTCCCCATAAAGTTTCTGAAGCCTTAACCCATGATTGTGGGAATGAGGTAGATTCCCACGACCGTGGGAAGGTTCTCCAGCATGCTTCTGGAGACTTAACCCACAATCGTGGGATCGTGGGAATGATGGGGATTCCCACGATCATGGGAAGTCCCCCTTTTGAAAAACTTTTAAATTTCCCTCCCTTCTTCTTCTTTCATTCATTCTTCAAATTTTCACGACCTCTCTCTCTAAACTCACGAAACCCACTCTCCCACTCTGTTAAATCCTTCATTTTACACTAAACTATTGGTATTTTCTTCAATTCTTCCATTGTTCTTCAATCCTTTACACTTATTTCACAATAATCATTCAGGAATTAAAGGATTTGGGTAAGATTTTTTTCTTTCTCTCTCTAAAAACGAGCTTACCCCTCTCTTCCTTACTTTTGTAGATTTCTCTTTCGTAATGGCTCTGAAGAAGATGGCAGCTTAGAAGATGACTAACGAATTGCACCTTCAAGTCTCTAGAGAAGGTAAACCCGATATGGCAGCCACTTTTCATGCCCCATTCCCCATTTATTTAGAGGACGAAGGTATGCACTTTCAGGACTTTAAAGATAGGGAATTAATTACTCCTCGATACTTGGACTTTGAATTATTAGAAACTATAAGAGTGAGGAGAAAATTTGAGAGATTAGTTGCGAACATTGGTTGGAGTAGGTTCATTCGTTGCGATGTATCGATTTATCCTATGATGACTATTGAATTTTTCAGCACTTTACGTCAAAATCCTAAAATTGATACGTTTTGGTTTAGGATAGCTGGAAATGCTTATAAATTAGGTTACAATGTCATTCGTGCACTTTTTGATTTATCGAACACTAAAGCTTTAGATGATCACGATGATTTTTATGTGGATGATTACAGGAAAATTCTAATTGGTAAAACAAATTTTGACTCTAGGAATGCACCGAACACTTTAATTCGTATCACTAAGCATCTACTTCTTTATAAATTTATGTGCTTAATGGTTTTCAATAAAACTTAAAGTAATAAATGCTCAGTTAAGGAACTTTTCTTCCTTTGGTGCATGGATTAAAAAATCAAGATAAATACCCCTTATCAATTGTGTTAATAAGAAGAGCTCTTATTTTAGAACGTCATACGTTATTACTGCTTTGGCTCTATATTATAATCTTGATGTGGAAAATGTGCATATGGCTCAATAAGATATGTTTTACATATCTTATTTGAGGTGCTCTAAAATATTGGAGTCCCATTCTATGGAGCTTCTAAATCCTTAGACACGCACTGCAGTAATGAACAGGAAAGGCAAGGATGCAGCCACTTCCTAACCATCCACATCTTAATTGGCCCTGGATCCACAAGAAGAAGTAGTGGAAGAGGAACTAATTACACCAGCAGAGGTCAACATATTTCAACAAAACCTCGACGAAATGTCCTCTAATCATCAACAATGATGTTGCAAATAATGAGCTCGGCACCCAGATGTGACACGTCTATAAGGAGCAGCTGTACATGAAGAATAAATTCCTCAAGTTCATCCAGAGGAATAATTTTGAAGCCCCTTCGACAACACAATTGCTGTCATAATCTCCATGAGCTTTTCTTACCCTATACTTTTTATTTTGTTTTTATTTACTTTGTTAGTTGTTTTGTCTTTTGTTTGGTTTGATGTATTTTGTTTGGTTTGATTTCTTTTGTTTGGTTTGATGTCTTTTGTTTGGTTTGATGTCATTTTACCTTATTTTGTGATTGCCTTGTCACATTGAGGACAATGTGTTCTTTAAGTGTGGGGAGGTGACATTGACTTTGTCAATTTCATTGTTTTAGGTTGTTAATTAAGATGCATGTTTTAGGCATATTATATTGTTTTGTGTTAAGCAATAGAACCACACTTGAATCATTTTCATTTATTTTGCCATGAGATTCTGTCATGCTAGTTGGCATGAGATTGAATGCATGCTTGAACTCGGATTAGGCTACTTTCATAGAGAGTGAACCATCTCAAGTGATGAAAAGTAGTTGGTTACATAATCTTACTCATAATTTGACACTTGAGCAAGGAGGTAGTGTAGAGATGCATAATGAATTTTGATTGGAGTCAATGTGAGGATTGAGCCTATATGACTCCATCTATAGTCATCTTGTTTCTTTATTGTATGATGCTTCCTTAGGTTATTACCTTTAGAACTTGCTTTGAATCAGTTTGATTCTAATGGATGCACTCTTAATAGAGATAATTAAGGCCCTTTTGTGTTAACCCTTAGGTTAAATAACCTACCTTTTATTATCCTTTGCTACCCCTGTTAATCCTTAACCATTTTGTTTCTTGAAAACACCCCAAAAATTTTAAAACCTGAAACCTCATTAACCTACCAATTCATAAGCCTAGTAAGTATGAAGCAATGCATTAGTTGGGATTTGTGCTACAATTTTTGTTTTCTGAGATGAGTTGAGTGTTACTCCTGCTCATGAATCACATTGTATTTAGTTGCTATGTTATTCATTGTTTCTTCCATGTATTAAAAAGATCAAGAAAAAAACGAAAAGAAAGAAAAGAAAAAGAAAGAACATTTTAGTAGCATTAATAAGTGCGGAGTAGTAGTATATTTACACTTGTGTATCTCATAATTATGTTTTGTTATCCCTTTGTCCACTTTTTACTTTACGAATGCATGTGTTAAACCTATTACCCTTTTTACCCACCTTAACCCTTATCACATTACAACCCTAAACAAGTCCTTTTGGTCTATTTTTGCATGCAATCATTGTAGAGGAGCATTGGTGTATTAGCAAGCCTATGGTAGTGTAATTTTCTATAGGAAGTTTGAGCAAAAAACTAACCATCAAACACTTGAGAGAAATGAGTGAAATCATGAGGAAAATTCATTTTTCATCTATACTTATCTTTTAGTGAAGGTGCCATATGTTGAGTTTCCTTATGTACACTAATGAAAGTAGTTATGATATGTGTAGTAGCTTGATATTTAAGTTGGCCAAAACTTAAGGGATTGCATGTTTTGATCTTTATGAAAACAAAGTGATGGAATTTATTGGTTGTGTTTTACTTTGCTTGAGGACAAGAAAAGATTTAAGTGTGGGGAAATTGATAGTTGTGTATTAATGTATCATTTTCCTAAGTAATTGGCATGTATTTCTTGCATAATAGGTTATTATTGTTGTGTTTTAGGATTCATTTTGTATGTTTACATTTAGTTTGATTTACTTTGTTGTTCTTTTATGATTGTTGTTGATTTAAAGTAAGAATTGATTATTTTTTATGTAGGAATGGAGGTTGGAAACTTTGCAATTGAGTTAGAGACTAAAAAGGGAGAAGAGAAGAGGAAAAATCATAATGCAAGAACCCACAATTGTGGGAATCATGCCAATTCCCACAATCGGGGGACGTCTAACCCGAGGATGTATGCAAGGTTCACTTAAGTTTTAGGTTTTGATGACTCTATAAGGCTATAAACCCCTATGGACGAAGGGGGACATGAGAGCTTTATGTAGAATAGCCTCTTTGAGTGAAAAACACAGGTTTGGAGTCTTGAGAGAGGTGGAGACTTGAGGATCATCAATCACAATTGAGAAAATAAAATATCAACACTAAAATTTCAGAATTCAGGCATAAGAAGAGGAGGAGTTTTCTTCATTTAGTTTTCTTTCATTTTTCCTCTTCTAGTATTTGTAAGATGGAATGTTTGATTGTTGGTAATGTTATGGACATCATAAGTGGCTGATTCATTTTTAAGGATTACTTTTGAACTATCTTGTTAAACTCCTATTTTATTGATTTCAATGATAGATGTCTTTGATGAATGTTGATTATATACATATACCTTGTAATATATTGAGAGATTGAGTTGGGTAATTTGTGTAGGATTGTATAATGAGAATTGGCAACCTATAGACTTACATTCATCAAGTTGATTGATTAGTTAAAAGAGAGATCTTGGCTAATTTAATTGATCACCCATAGGATAACTTAATAACTAGTTAAATTGGTGGAGTGATTTGGTATATTGAGAGATTTCTTAGTCATCTTCATTTAATTTTTCTAAGGAAAATTAATTGCACCTTTAAAGAGGGTAGTTTATATAATTAGACATCTTATGTGAGACACAATTCAATTAATAAAATAGGAGAGAGACAAGATAGGCAGAAAGTGATCTCTAGTTGTTAAAACCTTGAATTTCAATTTTCTGCATTTTGGTACAATCAATTATTCATTGTTAGTCATTTAATTTTCTAGATTATTTCCATTAAACAATTTCTTTTCTTAAACAAAGATTAATCTGAATTACGTGGTGCCTAAGCATCAATCCTCGTGGAATCGATATTTGTTTATTACTACAAGTCACGACCCATATACTTGCAATTTTAAGCGTAAAACGAGTAGACTGTTTTCCAATCAACAATTTCTCAACTGTTTCATTTGATAATCCACTTTCTTTACCGGTTCCTCAACATAACTCATATTACTAGAAACTTCAACTTCCTGTGCTACCAGCACATGTGTCGGATCAGAACGATATCTCCTGAGCATACTCACATGAAACACATTGTGTATCTGAGCCATTTTAATAGGTAGTGCTAACTTGTATGCCAATGGCCTAATTCTCTCAATAATCTAATACGAACCAATGTATCTATGGTTGAGCTTACCTTTTTTACCAAACCTCAGCACTCCTCGTTAAGGTGATACTCTCAGAAACACTTTATCTCCTACTCCGTACTTCATGTCCCTCTGGTGCTGATCCACATAACTCTTTGTCTATCTTGTGCTACTTTAATTCAACTACGGATCAGTTTCACTTTATCAATAGTATCTTGAATCAATTCTGGGCCTTCGACAATCCTTAGACCCTTTTCATCCCAATATAAAGGCAAACAACACTTTCTACCATATAACGCCTCATACGGTGCCATTCCGATACTATTATGATAATGATTATTATACGTAAACTCGATCAAAACAACATACTGATCCCATGCTCCTTGAAACTCTAAAATACAAGCTCTATGCATATCCTCAACAGTCTTACTATCCTCTCACTCTGTCCGTCTATCTGAGGATGAAATGTTGTACTGAAGCTCAACTTCGTGCCCATAGCTATCTGTAAGTTTCTCCAAAATCTCGAGGAAAATCTAGGATCCCTGTCTGATACAATAGATACTGGGACCCCATGTAATCTCACTACTTCATTCACATACTTCTAGGCTAACTGCTTTAGTGGGTTATTCTCTCTGATTGGAAAGAAATGGGCCGACTTGGTTAATCTATCAATAATGAATTATATGGCAACATGTTTCCTCGAAGTTCTCGGTAAACCCATTTTAAAGTCCATAGTAATTCTCTCTCATTTCCAGTCCAGAATAGGCAATGATTGTAACATCCCAACTGGAGCCTGATGCTCTGCCTTTATCTCCTGGCAAGTTAAACACCTAGCCATATATTATACTACTTACTTCTCCATACTTAGCTATCAGAAATATTGTTTCAGCATATTATACATCTTGGTAGTAATAGGATGCATAGTATAAGTGACTATATGTGCTTCCTCCAGAATCTCTGTCCTTAGATCCTCAATATCAGGTACACACAACCTCTGCTTCAACCATAATGTATCGTCTCTTAATTCAAGCTCAAAATTTGAATTCACTTCTAACTTTTCAATAATCTTCATAAATTCCAGACCTTTGCTTTGAGCTTTTCTAATCCGTTCATGTAACATCGACCTAAACTTCAATATAGCTATCAATGCCTCATTCTGCCTTGAAATTCAACTCAACATTCAATGCTCTCAAATGTACTAGGTTAGGCAACCTCGATAACTATACTTGAGCCACACTACTATTGGATTTTCTGCTTAATGAATCAACTACCACATTAGATTTTCCCAGATGATACTCAATTATGCAGTCATAATCTTTAAGTAACTATATCCATCTCCTCTATCTCATATTCAACTCTTTTTGACTCAATAGACACTTCAAACTCTTATGATGAGTATATATCTGAAATATCTCTTCATATAGATAATGAATACAAATCTTCAAAGCAAATACCTCTGCAGTAAGCTTTAAATCATATACCAGATAATTAAACTCGTGAGACGTTAGCTATCTCGATACATATGCAATAAATTTACTATACTGCATCAGAACACATCCTAACCCCTAGTGTAAAGCATCACTATATGAAACATAACCTCCAAATCTAGATGGAATAGTTAACATCAGTGCTGTAGTTAACTGATGCTTTAGCTCCTTAAAACTTTTCTAACATTCATCCATCCATCTGAAAGGTATATTCTTTCTCATAAGTTTTGTCAAAGGGGTTGAGATCAATGAGAACCCCTCAACAAACCTTCTTTCCCATTTCATTACTGCCTCTATCTTCTTTAGGTCTACTTGTATGCCTTGTCCAGTTACTATGTCACCTAGGAATATTACTTGATCAAGCCAAAATTCATACTTACTAAACTTGGTATACAATTATTTCTCTTTTATAATCTGTAAAATTAACCTCAAGTGCTCGACATGTTCCTCTCTACTTTTCGAATACACCAAAATGTCATCAATAAACACTATCATGAAATGATCTAAGTAGGGTTGAAATACCTTATTCATCAAAGCCATAAAAGAAACTAGAGCACTAGTCAACACAAACGGCATCACTAAAAACTCTAAATGTTCATATCTACTCCTAAATGCACTCTTCGATACATAAGCCTCTGTTATTTTCAACTGATAGTACCCTGATCTCAAGTTTACCTTAGTGAACACTTGAGCTCCCTTTAACTGATTGATCGGTGTGTGGTTGAGTCTTGGATCACTCCCTTGGAAACCGAATCAAAAATTTAATTCCAAGGATTGCAATATAGAGTGCAACCCCGGGTCATCTTACTTAATCGGAACCTAGAGCAAATGATCTAAGCTAGCCTAATTGTCATGAAATGCAAACTAAATTAGTTAAGAGTGG
>JAOQMS010015316.1:0-14454 GCA_027563885.1 Erythroxylum longipes
TTTAGCTACGGCCGAATCTCCGACGTTTTTGACCGTCGGTAATTTGGTATACCGACGGAATATTTGTCAATTCCGTCGGTAATTTCCGTCTGTAATTTACTATTTTCTTATAGTGACATAGTAGTTTACAAATGCATTTAACCCTTTTTCCCTTTAATCAAATATGCAACATATATCAAGCATTTGATAAAGCAAAAACACGCAAGAGGGGGGTGAATTATGTGTGGCAAAAAATTTTGGCAAGTTCTTTCAATTCGTATAATAAGCAAATCCTAGTTAATAAATAAAAATAGTAGGCACCTTCTTAGGAAAGTTTACTAAGAAGGTTCCTGCAAAAAAGGAAGTAATTTTCCTATGACTTTATTTCCTTTTAAAAACTATTGTTAACTATGTAAGGAAATAAATCAAATTTGAAATTTGAAATATTATATAGTTATCATCAAAATCATTAAATATAAACCTTAAGCTAACAATCTCTCCCTTTTTTAATGATGACAAACAATAATAGATATATTTTTCAAAATTCAAAGAGATAATAGATGATTTTGAAAGATACTTGTGACTTTTATATGTTTCGACATAATTAGAAGGAGCCTGTCTCTTAAGAAATAAACCTATCGTCTATATACCATAGATTTTCATAAGTTCAATAGTATAATCAATCACATATATAATCGAGGAAGCTTTGAGAAATATATCATCATATATGCAAAAACATGCAAAAAAAATCCATATAAAATCTCCCCCTTTGTCATTATCAAAAATAATAGAGTATAGGGAGGAAGGAACTATCACAAGTTAGAATAAGCCAGGAAAAAAAGAATATCAACAAAGTTAATGAAAGGATTCAAAGATTTTTCTCAGCAAAATCTACATGTTAAGAAGTTGATTTTGCATGTTATCTATTTGTTCTAGCATCTGTTCTTGATTGGCTTGAATGTTCTACAGTTGTTGATGGAGTTTTGCACTATTTTTATCCTGAGGAGGAGCAAGAGTTTGTTGGTCTGAAGGAGTATCTAAGTTTTCTGCTACTCTTTAAGATCTTTTGTTTACCCAAACATTATTTTTCAATTTGTATCCAATTTGATAGGTAATGGAAGGGTGAAACATAGTAGGTGCATACCAATTCAAATTTGCGATAGGAACTCCATAATGGATGAAAATCTTAGTGAGCAACATCTAATAAGGCATAAAACTGGTGGTATTCTTATTATTCCCCTTGTCCACCATGAACCTTAAGATCATAGCTGGAAGATTCACTTTGTTTCCTTTTAGCAAATTATATACTATATAAGCGTCGAGCAGGCTGTACCTTTCAACTGAGCTACTCTTGGAAAATTTTGAAGTAGCTGAGAGCGATGCAAGGCATCGTGGTATTAAGTCTAATTGCCTACTCCAAGGTCTCCCGTTTTGGGTGTTCTTAGCATGAAGGTAGATGGATTTGATAACTTCAACTAACTCCAGGTCATCAACATCCCATTTATGACAAGGAAAATTAGTTCTCCCTATGGGAGCTACTTGCAGTATATCTCCTAAGATTTCTTCATAAATTAAAATATCACATTCATACACCCATGATATAATGGCTAGCTTTCCATTAATTTCTTCCCTTTTCATGTATGTGTAGAATATCTTGACGAGCTCATCACATACTATCTCATCTAATTTCAAAAAATTTTCCTAACCAATGGCAACAAAGTAAGGAGAGATGGGTATACCTATGTCATCAAACATCATAAGAGGTAAGATCCACCTAGCAACTGCCTTTCTTTTCTTGTACTGTTTTTTATAACGAACTTCAGCTTCTGTTGATTGATATATTTTTAATGGTACTGATGTCTTTTCTTTTTGTGTAGCTATTTTTATCTTCTTTGCTTCTTTAGGAATCATATCTTCAGAAAACAACTTATTTCTATCAATAGTTTCTTCAGTCACAGGTGCTTTTCCCTTCTTTATTTCTTCCCTTTTCATTTTTGGGATTATTCTTCCTCTTTCTTTTCAGCATCAAGGTTTTCTTTTTGTTTAGAAATTTTTTCAGCTTTCTTTTCAAAACTTCATCTAGTTCATGGTTGTCTAATCAACTGAGAATATTCTTCATCTGAATCATCATCTTTTATAACCCACTGCACTTTTGATACTTGGGGCCTAGAGGAGATAGGTTTAGTAATATAAGCTTCACCATGGCTATCAGTAAAAGTTGGACTTTTCTTTTATCCTTTTGATTTAGTTTCTTGCCACTGTAAGTATGATGAATGAAGTTTGAGAGAGAAAACAAGAAGCAATAAGAATGAAGAGAGTTAGGGTGTAGAGATAATAAACAGTGCAAATGAGAATGACAAAGACGAGAAGACGAGGGAAGTTTGCTTAGGGTATACTAAGTGACTCCTGACCGTTGATCTCGTGAGATGATGGGTAGACGTACATGGGTAGACGTACAAGTCAAAAGAGGAAGTGTAATTAGTTTGCATATCTTCTGACAGATGCGTACGTAGAATTGTCAGATTGTAAAAGTGTTTTTGAAAAGGTTGCATTGACTTCATAAATGACTCCCTTATATTTAGGATACGTGTCACTTAAAAATTCAAGCCGAGAGAATCCTAAAAAGAAGAGGAGCCTTTTAATATGGAAGAAACCTACTAACCTAAAAGGAGGCTTCTAAACTAAGAGGGGCCTTCTAAACTCTAAGGAGCCTACTAAACTAAAAGAGAGTTTCTAAGGAATCATAATAGAAGGAGCCTGTTAAACGAAATACAAAGATAAGTAGCAGAGAATATTCATATAGAAACAATATCAGAGAGTTTGCACATACCAAATTCTTTTTTAAACAAGCAAAATCTATCTTTAGAGAGTGACTAGGTGAAAATGTCAGCTATTTGATTCTTAGTATTAACATGTAAAAGATCAATGGTTCTTTCTAAAACATGATCTCTAAGAAAGTGATTTTTGATTTCTATATTCTTAGTCCTAGAATGATGCACATGATTTTTAGAAAGATTTATAGCACTAGTATTATCACATAATATAGGAATATGAAAAAAGCGTAGAAAAAAATCTTGTAGTTAATGCTTCATCCATAAGATTTGAGTACACCAGCTAGTAGCTACTATGTATTTTGCTTCAGTTATTGAAAGCGCTATGCAATTTTGCTTCCTATAGCACCAAGATACTAAACATCCTCCAAGAAATTGACAATAACTACTTGTGCCTTTTTCATTGACTTTATCACTTGCATAATCTGCATCACAATAGCCCACTATGTCAAGTGAATCAATTTTTGGATACCATAGTCCAAAATCCACCTTTTCGTGGAGATATTGAAAGATTCTTTTGACTACTTAAAGGTGGCTTTCTTTTAGATTTGATTGAAAGTGTGCGCAAAGACACATACTAAGCATAATGTTTGATCTTGAGCTTATATGATATAGTAGTGATCCAATTATTCCTCTATACTTTGTCTCATCTGTAGCTTTGCCTTCTTCATCTTTATCAAGTTTAGTTCCAGTGTACATAGGAGTACCCATCGGTTTGGCATTCTCAAAATGATATTTCTTGATGAGTTCCTTTGTGTATTTGTCTTGTCTAATGAAGATTTCTTTTTCTATTTTTTGTATTTGTAATCCAAAAAAGAATGATCATTATCCCATTAAGCTCATTTCAAACTCCCCCTGCATTCATGATGAGAATTCTTCAAAGAAGGATGGGTTAGTAACACCAAATACTATGTCATCAATATATATTTGCACTATGATAAATCATTCTCCATTCTCTTAAATAAATAAAGTTTTATTGACCTTTCTTCTTTCAAAGTTATTCTTAAGCAAAAAGTTACTTAACCTCTCATACTATGCTTGAGGAACCTAGTTTAAACCATACAGAGCTTTAGTTAACTTCATCATGTAATTTGAATAGTTTTCATCTTCAAAACCTGGGGGTTGCTTGACAAATATTTCTTTGTTAATGTAACCATTTAAGAATGCACTTTTTACATCCATTTGGAACAACTTAAAGTTTCTATAGCGTGCAACAACAAGTAAAATTCTAATTGATTTCAATATACAATAGGTGCATGAGTTTCATCAAAATCAATACCTTCCTATTGATTGTAACCTTGAGCTACAATCCTAACTTTGTTTCTTAACACCTTACCATTTTCGTCAAGTTATTTTGAAATACCCACCAAGTCCCAATGATTGATTTGTTTTGAGGAAGAGGTACTAGATTGTAGACTTTGTTTTTGTCAAATTGATTCAGTTCCTCTTTCATGGCTAAAACCCAGTTTTCGTCAATAAGGGCTTCTTCAACGGTCTTTAGTTCTATTTATCAAATAAGACCAACAAAGTTGTTCTTAAATGATGATCTTGTTCTTAGACTTTTAGAGGGATCTCCTAGAATATATTGATGTGTATCAAGACCTCTCCGTTCTCTCGACGTTTTTCGTTACATAGGCTCCTATTGAGATGAAGGAGCCTGCTCTGTTCTAGCCTCAGAGGGCCCTTTTTGATTTTGTAATTCTAAAGGTATTATAGGGGTAATTTGATTTTACGATGCATTTTTAGGTATCAATGGATGCTCTTCATCATTTGAGTCAGTTGTTGTTGTCAAAGGTAATGCTTCATCAAATACCACATGTAACAATTCTTCTATCTTCTTTGTTCTTTTATTTTATCCACTGAATCCTTTACTAACACTACTGTAGCCTAGAAAAATGGCTTCACTTAATCTTGCATCAAATTTTCCAAGATTATCTTTTCCATTGTTTAGAATGAATTATTTGCAACCAAATGCTCGAAAATAAGCAACATTCGATTTTCTTATATTCCACAACTTATAAGGGGTCTTCTTAAGTATAGGTCTTATAAGACATCTATTAAGTACATAACATGTTGTGGATACTACTTCTGGGCACTACTTCTGCCCAGTATCCATGAGGTAGTCCACTTTCACACAGTATGGTCCTAGCTATATTAACCAAAGTTCTGTTCTTTCTCTCTACAACTTCATTTTGCTGAGGCATCCTTAGACAAGAGAAGTTATGAGTTATACCTTTATTGTCACAGATTTCTTCAAACCTTTTATTATCAAATTCTCCTCCATGATCGCTCCGAATTGAAGTAATGCAGTACTCTTTTTTATCTAAATTTTCCTGTAAAACTTCTCAAAGACTTCAAAACTATCATTTTTATTTGATTAAAAAAACCCATGTGAATCTAGAATAATCATTTACTAGAAGATAACCGTAATGTTTACCACCAAAACTTTGAATCTTAGTGGGACAGAATAAATCCATGTGTATAAGTTTATATGGTTGGCTAGTAGACACAATATTTTTAGGAGGAAAGTTACTTCTGACTTGTTTACCTTTTAAACAAACCTTATAAACCTGATTGTGTTTGAACTTTAAGGTCGATAGTCCTCTTACTAACTCATTTTTGGATAATTTTGATAGAATGTTCATGCTAGCATGCCCAAATCTTTTGTGCCAAATAAACAAATCCTTTTCTAGACAGACAAAACACTTAACACTTTGTGAGGACATGTCTTCCAGTTGAGCACAATATATATTCTGACTTCTAGGACCAACAAACACAATATTATCATTATAAATATCGACAACTTCATAATGAGATGCATAGAAAATGACTTTGTAACCCTTGTCATATAGCTGACTCACACTCAATAGGTTATGTTTCAAACTATCAACAAAGAAAACATTATCAACAAAGTTAGAGTCAAAATCACCAATTTTAATAATTTTGGTGACTTTTACTTTATTTTTATCTACAAAGACAACATTACCTTTGTCTTTTCTTTCAATGTAGTTGAAATGTGATATTTCACCTATCATATGTCTGAAATAGCCACTATCAACTATCTATTGATTCTCCCTTATCTACTTTTTGAACCATGTCTGTAGAAATTATTATCTCATTTTAGGTACTCAAAATTTTCTGGGTCCTTTTAGGTTAGTAGTTTGAATTTTCGATCTCCAAACATACATCTGAGATAATTTATTTTTATGAAAATTACTTTGCAGGTTCCTGCTGTTTTAGCTATAGCTACTACTGAATTTAACAAAGAAGTTTTTATATAGCCTGATATTGTTAGTTTCATTGTATCCTATTCCGGCCTTACCAAAAATGCATTTACCACTACCAAGCATTACATCAAGATTCTTCCTTCCATCAATGAAATTTTCCAAATTTTTTTCTATATATAAGATCTTTCTAGCACTTTTCTCTTTTTCAAGTTCTAAGGCAGCGACTTTTTCTTCTAATTGTCTTAACTTATCATAATTATTTTTTAGCAGCGTATTTTCCAACTTAGCTACTCTTTCTTCCTGAACTAACTTTTTAGAAACCTTTTGCTTATAGTCAAACCCAAGATACATATTCCTGGTCGTCAAATTTTCATTCGCAGATTCCAATGATTTAATCTTACGCTTCAGGGATGCATCATTGCTCTTAGACTTCTCAACTTCTTTGAAATACTTCACTGTCAACCTTTTGTACTGATCATACAATTTATTATATACATTTTTCAATTCATCAACTTCAATATTAGATTTAGAATAATATACCTCATCATCCTGGTTTAGCCATGAAACAAATGTTACTAACTTCTTCTGGTTCTTCTTCTTCAAATTTTTCAGAATCCTTATCTGACTAAGTTGTAGTCATCACTTGCTTTCTAGATTTTTTCTTCTCTTACTTATCCTTTTAAAGAAGAGGACATTCTGGTCTTATGTGTCTAGTCTTATTGTAGTGATAGCATATGATTTGATTATTTTGTGTATTGATATTGTTGCTGCTACCTTTTGTTAGGAACTTGTTGTTTCCAACTTTCTTGTTTCCTTCTATTTTCTTCATCAGCTTCTTTTTATAGAAGTGGGCATATTTTATAAAAATAAAGTTGAACTCGTCATCTCCATCTATTTGCAACTCATTATCACTTTCGTCACTATTTGATTCATCAATTGCTTTTAGTGTCATTCCTTTTCTATAGGAGGATCCTTCATCTTTCCTAAGCTCGGTTTCATGGATCATCAGATTTCCTCGTATCCAATAGAGTGAAATAATGTCCAGATCCTTTTTCGTTTCTAGAGTTGTCACCTTGGGTCTCCATTCTTTTGATAGTGACCTTAGAATCTTTGTTACGAGCTCGTCATTGGGATATATCTTTCCCAAGTTCTTTAAGGCTGTGATGATTTTGTTGAAGTTTTCGAATAATTCGTCTATGATCTCTCCTTGTTTCATGTCAATAGTTTCGTATTAGTGCATTAAAATACTTATTCTGTGCTTCTTTACCTCATTCATTCCTTTAAATGTGGCTTGTAGTTTGTCCCACATTTCCCTTACTGTAGAACAGTAGGATATTTTCTTATATTCTTCTAGAGATAATGCATAGGTCAGATGATGTTTTGCTTTAGCATTTAGCTTTGCATTTCTTCTATCAACATCAGTCCAAGATTCTACATTATTTAAATCGAGAAGTGTAGCTCCAACTTTGATGGCTTGCTAGACTTTAACATCTACAGATTGGAGATAGAGTGTCATTCTCTCTTTCCAGTATGAGTAGTTGTTTTCATTGAAGTAAGGAGGCTTTGAGACGGATCGTCCTTTAAAGCTTCTCATACTATTTGTCATGATCTATCACATGTTGTAAAACACAAAAATGTGAAATCTCGCTTTGATACCAAATGATAAAGCAAACACACGCTAGAGGGGGGGAATTATGTGTGACAAAAATTTTTGCAAGTTCTTTAAATTCTTATAATAAGCAAATCCTAGTTAACGAATAAAAACAGTAGAAGCCTGTCAGACGATAAAGACTTTTAAATGACAAAAGTCTATTAAGCGACAGGAGCCTTTTATGGGATAGGACCCCACTTAAACGAAAGGATTTTACTGAATGATAATCATGTTAAAAAAATTTAAAAACAAAAGGCACCTATTAAAACTGAAAGGAACCTCTTACAAGTTGAAAACAAAAGGAGCCTTTTATAAAAGTGAATAAGCCTCTTGCTGAAAAGAACACACATACAATATAATGCGAAATTTAAAAGTTAGAGAGAGAGAGAAGGGGACACAGTCGATTTATAATGATTCGACTAACAACCAAGCCTACATCCAATCCCCAAGTATCCAACTTAAGTATTTCACTATAAGAATCCAAGTATTAAATTTGACGAGCCTCTCCAAACTCACAAATACATATTTTTTAAGGTTCTTCAACCCTCCACACTCGAAATGTATAACATGCTTCTAACAGCTAACAGAAAAATAAAATATAAAATCAAAAGTAAGTTTTCAAATAACAATTTCTCTCTTGATAGAGTGATTTCATTTTCTAAAGTATAATAAGAATGATATAACTCTCAAGAATATAGATGCTGCTCAAATGTTTTGAAAGTATGTGTATGTTCGTTTCTTCACAAGTGATGTTGCTCGTCTTTAAATAGTCAATGTTTTCAACTAGCCATTGCTTCATCTTAATTTTGAGTTGACTTTAGATTTTCAATATCATCTCTACTGGAACAAAAGTTTCCGAAGCTAATTGTTAGAAAAGGTAAGATCCTTCCAGATGTTAATAAGGAAAGTTTACTAAGAAAGTTCATGCAAAAAAGGAAGTAATTTTCCTATGACTTTGTTTCCTTTTTAAAAAAATACCATTATCTATACAAGGAAATAAATTAAATTTGAAATTTGAAATATTATATAGTTATCATCAAAATTGTTAAATATAAACCTAGAGCTAATAGCATTAATGGTGCTGAATCAATTAAACAATTGTCCTCATCATTTGCTAAGAATACTTCGCATGATGGGGAACAAAATTTAAAGGAGAACCAATGACAACAAATGGAGTAACGAATACAAATTGCAACAATTTCATGTCCAATTTCATCATGTATTTGATAAGTTATTACCAGTGGCATTTGTTTCAAGTCAATTTCTGAAACTTTGTGTACTTCTCTATCTGAGAGTTCCATCACCTTCCCTTTATATTGTAAAACTCTGCTTTCTGCGAATAATGATGCTGATGAAGGACAGTCCCTACTTCTCAATCTATTCATGCAACTTCTTTTTGAAGTCATCGATGTATTTTAAATCATGTTATATTTTAATATAAATTTGATGAAACGAACTAAAATAACATATAAAAGAGTACATATGCATGTAAGATATTATTGTTTTCAGATCAAAGATACAGTTGGGCAACCCCTAGTTTTCAAGAGCAGTTATCGTGCAACATAAATGCAAAATTAACTCATGAATCAACAAGAGATAAAATAAGATAAGAATCATAAAGACAGAATTCTTCAACAATTAAACCACGATGACTCAAGAAACGGTAGCCAAGGCCAGAGTCAAGGCATAGAATACGGAGGAAATGCTAGCCCTTACAGGTTGGATTAGGAGCCGGTAAACCTTGCGGAGATCTAACTTCAGCCCACACAGTAATGGTAAGCTTTTAGTTTCCTTCCTCAGAATGTTTCGCAACGCCATAAATGTACCACTTTTTTGCTGGTGATGCCAGTGGGATCATATCATTTCCACTATTCAAAGACAGGACATCTGCTAGCTTCAAGCATTGTTGGAATATAGTTCCATTCACTTTTAGGACATCGTGTGCTCCCTGGGGGTATTTAAAAACTACAAGAAGACAGAAGTTGCTTGTTAATAGTGGATTTTATGTCAATCAAAACTTTTAAAAGAGAGTGTATAAAACTATACCAAGTCTGTCACCAACGTGGAATTCCTTCCCTTCAGCCCATTTTTGGTAATCAAAGTTGGTCATCCAACTTTTATCATCGCCAACCATAAATTCTATGGCCAAAGTGGAAGGGAACAAACCTGCAATAAGGGCAATATGTTAAGAAAGATCATAGCTGTAATAAACTTTATGACTCTAAAGCTCTAAACAGAGTGCTTGTTTTTTTTCATTTAAATTCAAAGGACTAATTATACCTTAAATAGATAAACCTAAAGAAAGTATCAGAAATAACTAGACCTATGACTCAACAAACTTCTCAACTAAAGGAGTGGATGACTCAACAAACTTCTCCACTAAAGGAGTGGGACAATTTAAACAAAACTCCTAAAGAAGTAGTCAACTAAGACTTATTCCAACTAAATAAAAAACAAACATTAAGTAAACTTCTAACACCCTCCCTTAAACTGAATGTTTTAATAACATCAGTTTATAAAGATACTGCAAGGCTGAACTTCTGTCATCCATCTAAACCAACTTCCTTCTTTGAATACACCGCAAGTTGACTTCGAATTTTCTCAAACACTAGAGGCTTCAGTGGCTTTGTTAGGATATCTGCATTCTGATCTTCATTTCTGCAGAATACCAAATTAATAACCCCAGCTTTACATAAATCATGTAAGAAGTGGTACTTAACATTAATATGTTTGCTCTTTCTATGGAAAACAGGATTCTTGAGAGTTTAATGGTAGAAACATTATCACAGTAGATCAAAATTGGACCTTGTTTTTGTTGGTAGAGAACTTCAAGTATCCTCAGTAACCAAATAGCTTGACATGAGCATGATGCTACTGTAACAAATTCAGCTTCAGTACTTGAAAGAGTCATAATATGTTGTCTCTTGGAAGACTATGAGATAGCACCTGAGCTCATCATGAAAACAACTCCATAAGTACTCTTTTTATCATTGAGATCTCCAACATAGTCACTACTGAAAACCCAACTAGACCAGTTTTTACCTCTTTTATACAAGATTCCAAATTTTGTTGTTCTTTTCAAATAGCAAAGAATTCTCTTTGCAGCTAGAAGATGAAGATCAGTTGGATTCTTCATGTAGCGACTAATTAGACTGACAATATACGTGATGTCTAGCCTTGTGGAGGTCAAGTACATAAGACACCCAACAATCTACTTGTATAAAATAGCATCCTCCTTTTTACCTATCTTATCCTTTGTGAGGTGTAGGCCAAATTTAGTTGCTATTGAAACTGAGTTGCAATCCTTCATCTTAAACATGTCTAATATTTCAAGAACATATTTTTTTGTGAAATAAAGACACCCACAATTGACTGTATGACCTCAATACCAAGGTAATAGTGCATCAAACCTAAATCTGTCATATTGAATTCCTCCATCATAGATTTTTTAAGGTCGGCAAATAGGGCTGCATCATTACTTATGTAAATCAAGTCATCAACATACAAGCACACAATGAGTAGTTTCCCTTCTGCTTCATGCTTTGTGTAAAGTGTATGCTCGTATGGACACTTTTGGAACCCTTTCTTTGCAAAGTATATATCTATATGACTATACCACGCTCGGGGCGCTTGTTTTAGTCCATATAATGCCTTCTTCAACTTATAAACTTTTTCCTCACTTCCTGGCTTCACATAACCTTGAGATTGTTCTACATAAACTTCTTCCAACTCACCATGTAAAAAGACTGATTTCACATCTAGCTGGAAAATAGACCATAAATTTTGTGCAACAAGAGAAAGAACCAATCGGACAATATATAACCTTGCAACAGGGGCAAAACTTTCTCATAATCAACACCATACTCTTGCTTGTACCCTTTTGGTACCAACCGTGCCTTGTACTTGTCAATTTCTCCCTTTTCATTCAACTTTGTTTTAAAGACCCATTTAAAGCCCATTTTTTTCAGCCCGTTAGGAAGATTAGTGAGTTCCCATGTATAGTTCCTTTCAATGGATTTAATCTCCTCATCCATTGTGTTCTTCCATTTTGGTTCCTTTACTGCTTCTTCAAATGCTACAGGAGTACAATCTAAAAATATTGCAAAACGAGTGAGTGAACTATCTGCATCATCAATGATGCCACTAACCTCATAGTCTACCATCTAACTTGGCCTCCTTCTAATACGTTCAGATTGTCGTGTGGGTGTATGTGGAGATTGAGTTGGACTCATGTGATCATCATTCATAGGTTGTTCATTATCACTAGAGAGAGGTTGCTGGTCTATCTCCTTCCCTGCTTCACTTTCTTCAACAAAAATTATTGCATTAATTTCCTGGTGAGGCTCAGATTCACATTCTGCATAGCTCCAAATGTTCTCCTTATCAAAAAGGGCATCCCAACTGATGATAATTTTCTGTTTCGTGAGATTGAATAATTTATAAGCTTTTGATTTCTCACTAACCCCAAGAAATACACACTTCACACCTTTGTCATCAAGTTTTTTCTCTTCTCGTCTGGTACATGAGTACATGCGATGCAACCAAAAATCTTGAAATAATCAACAGATGGTGTCCTACTTCAAACCTCCTTTGGTGTCATATTAGGAATGGAAAAAGTAGGACTCCGATTCAGAATATGGATGCCCCAATTTATAACTTCTGGCCAGAAATTCTTTGGAACTCTTCCTCTTGTTAGCAAACTACGTACCATGTTGAGAATTGTTTGATTTTTCCTCTCTGCTACTATCACGCCCCACTCCCATCCGACACATGCCCGTACACCCGTCAGACGTTCATGCACATGCTTGACGGAAATGGCACGCTAACTATATCACTTTCTATTATCTCATAGCATCATAAATTAAAAAAATAAAGGTCACAATGTCTAAAACTCCAAATTTCCTCATTTAATTTCATAAACCATGATTTACAATGTAGCGTTTCATAAAACATCCAAGTACATACAATAATAACCTATCAGAGTCCATAACTCTATCTACAAAGCATACTACATACATAAGGAATTAACAAAAATTTAGTCTTAGTCCTTCAGTCCAAGCTGACCAACCTTTAAGCCATGTCTTCTATCCAAAAGTTGTACAATATCTCTTCTAAGATGCCTTAGAAACTATGTCGTCACTCTCGAACTTGAAAAGTCAAAGTTGAAATTTTGGTGAGTTTTGCGAACTCAATGAGTTAACCATCCTAGATGGTTCACTCATGTTACATAACACAACAGCTCATATAATCACATTATTCACATTTATCAGCATGTAGCATCACAAAGCACTTTTTTTATAAGTTTTCACATTTTTCATTCAACTTAATCTAACAATTTATTACAATTATTCAAATCATACATATCATATGTGTATGCATGTTCATGAGACTCACATTTGCTTATTATGTTGTTGTGACCGAGTGCCTTTTTCACTGTCCCCGATCCATTGTGGATAACAGGCTCACTAATATTGTCCCTTATCTATTGGAGATATAAGGCTCATTTTACATAGTGAGCCAGAGGCTCTTACCATATTCTGAGCTTTAATCTCTTTTTCACTAGCGACTCTGGTCACAACTGCCTTTACGTTTCATACATTCATGTAATGAAATGTACTACACGAGTTCAATCATTATGTTCAATCAATCATATTCACATTCTCTTTCTCATTCACATTTGTCATCAGACCTTGGTCCGGCATTCAACACATAAGTTGAGAAACATTTATTCCATCAAATTCACATTCAATGAGCACTTCCAATGTGTTATTCATGCATCAAATGCCTCGGACATTTAATGTCCAGAATAAGTATATACAGGTCACATAATAATTCAATACATAATTAAAAAAACACACAATCAAGGTGAAACCATCTTAGGTTACTCACTGTTTGCTCCCATTAGCTTATGGTCTTAAAGTCCCAGCAAGGTCTGGAATTCATTGCTCAATTTGCTCTTCTATATCATGCAGTCTCATACATTTACACATTACTACTTAGCACATTCATATGAATGCTCAATCATATACACGTCTATATATGTTATGTATAATGCATGTTCAGTGACAAATTCCCAGGTATATTTCCTTAATACACATCTTATAATTAATTAACATTATCTTTCAAACATCCTTTTAATACCTAATACACTTTCCTCACTTTAAACACTTCATTCAACATCAACTAGGTTCATTCAAGATCCTATTCAAGCCTAAATACCTCATATGGGAGCACCCTAGCATTGTTTGGTTCATACTTCACTCAAAAGACAACTCTTTTTCTCTATAAATCTGGCCACGATCATGGTAGAAACTTTTGGATCTAGCCACGATCATGACAGAAACTTTTTCTAGCTAGGCCATAATTGTGGTGGTCCTACCACGATTTGGACAGAAACATTTTCTATCCCAACCATAATCGTGGCTAGAAACTTTTTCTGTTAGGTCAAAATCAGGGGGTAAGGGCCACGATCGTGCCTTGCAATTTTCCTCCTCCATCCATCCGAATTCAACACATACCTTAACACCAATTTCACACCAAATTTCTCAGAATTCACTACCTCTAATACAACATCATTCCACATTAATTCAAATACCAATTTGATTGCATTAAACTCTCAACTTCTACTCATTTAATTTACCATTAATTTCATTCCACATAAATTTCTCAGAATTCACTACCTTTAATATAACATCATTCCACATTAATTCAAATACCAATTTGATTGCATTAAACTCTCAACTTCTACTCATTTAATTTACCATTA
>JAOQMS010015357.1:0-16212 GCA_027563885.1 Erythroxylum longipes
CTAAAAGGGTTGGGTTTTATTAATAAAAGAATGGTTTAAGACATGGTTAGGCAAGTGACACTTGTCACTTGCCACATGTCTCAATTTTAAGGCACTCACTTGGTTCTTTCCAAATAAATTTCAATGGTTCAATGAATAAATCCTACAATCATTTATCTAAATTTCCAGTGCCATTGAACAATAATTTTTTACTACCGGTAAACCATTATTCTGGCACTTGGCATTTTTCCTAGTCCAGAAATTTCTGGAAAAATTTCCCCGAAATTTCCAAAAAAATTTCTACAATTCACTAAAAATTCTCAAACCTCAATGAACCTCTCCAACTCAATTTTCAAGCATACAAATCACATTTTTCATAACAATCACATTTATTAACAAATATACCGAGAAATGTCATGAATGCATGTACAGTCATTTTCATGTGAAAACTCACTATTCACGGGTATGTGTATGCATGAACATATCAAGGTGATTCTAAGCACTCATAAACCATTCCAAATTACTATTCTACCCTTCCCATTAGTAATGGGATGTTACAATGTTCTTGTGGCATATTTTGGAAGAGGGCAAGCTTAGAATGGACAAGTCAAAAGTGCAAGTCATCTACAATTGGGAACTACCGAGGAAGGTGTCCGTGTTATGCTCCTTTTTTGGCCTTATCAACTACTACCACAAGTTCATTAAAAGATATTCCTCCATCGCATCTCCCCTTACCATTCTACTAAAGAAGAACAAAGTTTAGGCTTAGGATGCCAATTGTCAAGGAGCATTTGAAGCCTTGAAGCAAACGGTGATGGAGGAACCAGTGTTAGCCTTTGCCGATCGCACCAAGGCATATAAGGTATACACTGATGCTTCCAATTTTACTTTTGGTGGTGTTTTGATGCAAGATGAACATCCAATTGCTTATGAGAGTCATGAGGAAAATAACACCGAGTGTTATTATACCGTTCAAGAGAAAGAGATGACCGTGGTGGTGCATTGCTTGCAAACTTAAAAGCATTACTTGTTGGGGTCCAAGTTCGTGGTCATGACCGACAACGTTTCCATAAGTTACTTCCTCAACCAAAAGAAGTTACGCCCAAGCAAGCTAGGTGGCATGCCGTATTGGCAGAGTTCAATTTTTTGATAAATTATAAGTCAGGCAAGGCCAATGTGGTGGCTGATATGCTTAGTATGAAAGCCAAAGGGAGTTCATTTGTAACATTCATAGAAGTTCTTAGCAATTGCCTTGTAAAGCTTTATTGAGCAATCAAAGCATTCTCCAAGTTTCCTCATTCCTGTTCTTGTTTTATCTTGCATCCTTACTAACTTGTGCTAGTTTTACTTCTAGCATTCGAGGGAGAGGTTGACTTAGTTAGCAGACATACAACTAAGTGCCGTGCGGTTCGTTGATAAACGACCAAGTCTATGACAATATACTTTGGCAAATCAAGAGAGTGAGCCAAAAGTAAATTAATTAATTTATTTAACGAGAGTTGGTGATTTAATATGTCATGATATTACAAATCAACAATCATTCGAAGAGAGATCTTGTGTAATAACTTGATTATTTAATAGATAGCTTCAAATCTTGGTGAAATGTTAGGAAAGTTTTGTGAATTGAAAGGTCGCAAAATCTAGAATTTTCATATTGAATTAGGGTTAATTGGTTAGGTCTTCATAGAGAGTAACACAAAAGTTAGATAATCTAGAATCGACACATAATTGAATCAATAATTGTTAGGGGACTAAAATAACGAAAGAATAGATCCTATGCATTCATCCTTGATTATCTTTAATTAATTGTAGCAGCTTGTTTTTATTTTCTATTGTTATTTCACTCAAACCATCTTTTATTACCTTAGATAACGTTAGGTTCAATTAGTTTTACTTATTCCCGTAGGATCGATAACTTTTGATATTACAAGTTTACAATCCATATACTTGCAGATATTAAGAGTTTTATTAGAGATAAAACTTGCTCAATAAGCGTTACTATGAAATCCAATAAAGTGGTCCTGCTAACATTCCTTTCATCATACCTGAAACCCTCGTGAGTCCATGGGTATCCATCGAAGTTACTCCTATATGATCATCAAAGTCTCCTTCCAAAATAATTTCCTTGTATGGAGGTATTTTCTTAATCGCTTTATTTACCTCTTCCTAGAATTGGCCCTTAAGTTGTTCTCCCAACCCTACTTGACGTGCATAAGTACACACCACATTTATAACGACACCCTTCACCACAATCTTTAAGGACATAATCCTATCATTAGTCCTTTTTACCCCCACAACATGTTGTATTAGTTCCTTGACAACCAAAATTCCTACCCCATTATTTCGTCTCGAATCCCCCTAAACAACAAAGTTTAAACTCATTAATTTCTCTTACTTTAGCCCTTATCCACCTTGTCTTCTAAATTTAGGCTATATAAATCTTATATTATCTAAATTCTCAACTAATTCTAAAGACTTCCTCGTAAGAGACACAATGTTCTAAGAACCTATTCGTTAGATGTAAACATCTTTTCTTCTTATACACTCAAAACTCATCAAAAGACTAGCCTTTGTACTCACATCAGAGTTCAAAGTCACTACTCTTATTCTAATGCCTAATACAATCTAAAGAAGAAACATCTAACAAGCCCCTAAACGACTCTAATAATAATTAAGAAAGAAAGCAAGATTGAATCACAATAAGGGTGTCACGATAGACAAGTGTGAGAACCTCAAGTACACTCAACTGAACGATGATGTAAATTAGATGATCCAAAATTGAGCCATTAAAAGCAACTAGATAACTGCAAAATGTTTAAGAAATTAAATTTAAATTTACACAAATATTAAGAAACAAATATTTATATGCTACCGCATCTCATTGCATATAAATAATGAACAACATCAATCAACCTAAAAGAAAAAACACCCCAAAATCATAAAATTTACCAAAAATCAACAATTTTGCCACTCCTTTAATAGTAGGAAGTTTCAGTTCTTGGGGTCAAAGGGTCTGCACAAGAGTGACACCTAAAGAAGAAGACAACATAGTCCAGTACGAAAATAGCGAATAGAAGGAACGATTTTCAGCACCCAAAAATAATCTAGATAGTGTTTACTAACTACAATCTTCGTAAATTCTTAGCAATTACTTGATGGAGTGAGAAAAGCTATAGTAAACAAAAATAAGCAAAGAGGAGGGACAATAATCAGATCCAAACTCACCAACCAAAGCATGGAATGAGTATCCTAACAATCATTCAACAAATCACCAGATACTAAATGAATAAATCCATAAGTCATAACATTAAACATCAAAATCATGGCATCAAAAGCTAGATATATGTCACCAAGTGTGATACGTTGAAAACAAAAAAGTGGAAATGGCAAAATTTGAAAACAATATATGGAATAGCTAGTTTGCGCTACAACAATTATGGGAATTTGTGGCGTTTTCCTTTGAGACGAAAATAAAATCATCTAAAAAATAAACATATTACGACGATTCAAAGAATTCATCATTAAAACAAACCATTTAGCGACAGAAACAAAAAGCATCACAAATTGGAAAACCTTTAGCGAATCATAGAAGAAATCGTTGCAAAATGATGCACAATGGGTGACGATAGTTTATATTCATCGCTAAATATGCTTATGGCGACGCTTTTTAAAAACTTCACCATAACTTGTTAAACATTTGGCGACAAATCCTGGAAATAGCCACTAAAGAGTCTATATTTGGTGACGAAATTTCGAAGCTAGACGAAAAGATCAATATTTGGTGACGACCTGTTTATTTAGTCGTAAAAGTTTATTTCTAATTGTCACTAAATGTCAAGCATTCAGCGACGAGTTCTGGAAATCTTCACTGAATGATACACATTCAGTGAAGATTTCTAGAAATTTTCAATTTTTTTAAATAATACATTGTAGACATTCAAAACATGTCTCCAATAAAACATATCTTAACTATGATTAGATTATAAAAATGTTAGTTTAACAATTTTGGAAAATGTCATACATTTAGTGATGATTTCTGTTTACAATGTATTATTAAAAAAACTCACAATATAATTTCAAATGTTTACAATGTATTATTAAAAAAACTCTCAATATAATTTCAAGTGTTAAATAGTAGTATTAATTAATCATTAGTATTTACTAACATTGCAAAAATTAGTTATAAAAATTTTAAATAATTTTATCAATATTATAATATGATATCTGGTGTAATATGAAGTTTGAATTAGAAGTTACCCAATTCATACAGTCATAGAACCAAAACAATAACAATCCACATTCAATAGTACGCAACTTGACCCTTAAGTAGTAGATATGTTGTTTGAAAAATTATTACAGATACAACAATAAATCAACTTTAAAGCTGAGTTCATTTGATTGGCTCGCTAAATGACAATGATATAATTATTTATTTGGATTCCAAGTAACATGAGAGTTGGTAAAGGTAAATGAGTCCCCAATGTCTGGATTCCCGAGAAGGGTCTTTGCACATTCGAACTCACCAATTGGAACAGTAATAGTTGTTCCCTTAACTATAGTGTTTTTCACACCCTCTTACAACAGCTTATCATATTAGTAAACTATGAAATGAGCTAAAATTGGAGTGACATGCATACATGCACGAGCAGACGAAGTATTTGGAATTGACGAATTTTCCAAAATAGCTGATTTCCCTAATCATTTATGGACTATTGTGACATCGCTCCCACCTCTATGGCTATACATGTCATTTTTGAGACTCAAGGAAGCTTAAAACAACATGTAGTATGAACCATCAAATGTGAATATATATAGTAGCTTCATAAAAGGAAATGAGATGTACATAATAAGGAAAGTGACGTTATTCGGATGATAGTAAACACCTTGGAGCAGAAGATCGTCCATGGAAGGCAAACGATGATTAGTGTATGAAGTGGAGATTTTTTCTGCATTGTTGGTTCTTTCAATAGGGATAATTTTTCCACTTTCCTCCCAACGGAATGAATTAGGACCATTCGGAACTAGTCTCCATGTCGACATTCCTTGATTAATAATGTTAAGAGGTATATTATGCAAAAGTTGATTTAGAATAAAATGATGACAAGTGAAACTAGTCCAGTTTAGCACTTATGCATCTTCAATGTGCCTAATGATATGAAAACTGCCCTTAATAAAATTTAAAAATTTATTGTGTATTGCATATCATATGCAAAATTTGGAATTTAAAGTAGAATAGACATGACTATGTTCTTGATGTATAGAAATATAGTATTATCTATATGTCTCTATATTACTATTAATGGAAATGAATAAAAGTAAAATACTCTTGAAACAATTTCATCAATGCAGAAACAAAACTTTGATGAGAGTAAGCATTAAACGTCGGTAGAAAGACAGACATAAACAAATAACCAAGGTATACAGTAAATCATCTTTAAAATAGAACCATAAACAAAATTCATACATCAAATGTTAGTTTTAAGAACTCATAATAAACACCTAAAGGTTTTAGTGCATAATCACAATAGAATAAAAGAACAAAAGAATAATCAAAATAACTCACAATCGAACAAAAGAATAATACCGATAAATGTTCAAAAATCATTCTTCGACGGTGATGAGCAAAACACAAAACCCAAATAGTTATCGACGAGAGGATTTTATATTTGAGAAGATGACTTGAACGAGAATGGAGTAGGCTTTTATGTTTTTGTCTTTGAAAACCTAATACAAAATGACATCATTTCTCTAGTTTAGGTAAACGATGTTGTTTATTGTTTGTTGCAGTTGTTTGGAAGTAGTATTAATTAATTTGCTACAATTTATTATATTTAATCGACAATCGTCAGATGTAGTGACTAATATATGATTCGTGGCTAAAGCCCGCCGGTTCATAAATAATTTTTAATAAATTTATTTTCCTATTCCAAATAAACCATAATTTGAATTAGAAATTAAATTATTCATTTGAACACTATTTGGAAATTAATTTGTTGACCGTTCAAATAATTAAAATTGACTTACAATTCTAAGAAAATTATATATTTTCATTATTATAATTTCAAAAAATGTATGTGAAAAAATTAAAATTTTACTTTTTTAATTCAGAAAAATAAATAATAATAATTTTACAAGACATTGTAATATCATTATAAAACTATTTCTAACGAATTATATTTAAAGATTACTCATTCCTAAAAAATAAGCAAATGAAGAACAATTGCATATATAAGTGAGAAGATTAATTTTTCATATTGTTATTGGTAATAGGAAAAACTCATATATGTTAATTAATTAAGAAAATTAAGAATGTAAGAAAAATGGTTGGGTTTTTGCAACGTTTAACACAATTGGTAGCGAAATTTCTACATTAGGCGAAAAAATTTGTGACCGTTGGGAAAGGATAAGGTTGAGTTATGGCAACGATTTATCAGTTTGGTAGCAAAATGTTGTCCATTTTGTGAGGCTATCTAGTTTTCATAGAAAAATATAACATTTTGCGACGAAATATAGGGCCATTGCAAATTGTACAGGATTAGAATAATATAAATACGTCATTTTCCGCATTTTTTCAAATGTATTGGTGATGGTTATCAAATAAGGTTGCTAATTGTGGGCAATACAAGACGAATTGGACTTTCGTCGCAAAATGTTGCAACGGTCAAAAAAAAATTTAAGTGGGACATCGATGTTTGTTTCAACACAAACGATGTTGTCCCACCTAAACAAAAATTTAACCTGACATTTTTCCCCCAGCCCACCTCTGAACTTTCTTCCTCCTCTCTCTCATTCATTTTCTGTTATTTTCGTCCTTGAATCACGTAAAAATTTCTCTTCTTATCTTCAGTTGTCATCTAGCATCTCCATGGACTTGAACTAAACCTAGTAAGTATGTCTTTGATTTTTTGTGGGTTTGTGTTCCGTGTTGTGTTTTTTAGTAGCAAATGTAGGATAAGTTGTGGGTTTGTTTGAATGGATTGACATGTATAATTGTTGGGTAGGTGTTTGAAGTCCGCTATGGTGAAGAGAAGGAACAGATGCAATGACTGGTTGAAGTTTCGTGGGTGTTATGTCATGGTTAAAAGGTTTTTGATGAAAGTCCTGTGGGGGGTTTAAATTGTTCTGTTTTGATCCAACTTGTTTTATACCATTTTAAATGGTGTTGAAAGACCAGTAGCTCCTACTTCCCATCTCCAACCTTCTATCTTTGTATATGTACACAATTCTTGTTTATTCTCTATCTCTATAATAAATTGAGTTGTGTTGGCAGTGCTATACAGGTGAGAAGAAATTTTTGAAGAAGTTTTTGTAATCATTTTCTTTTTACAGGTATGATTTTGATGCTTCCTTCTCTTGTCTATGTTTTCTGTTTTTTAATTTGTTCTCAACATGCAAGAGGAATGTTTATGGTGTGAGGAGTTTGACATGTATACAAGTGTTGGACACTTTTATGCTCCACTGTGAATCATACGGGTCACTATGCATATTGAGAGATACCAAAGTCCATATTTATTAAGTGCAGTAGCTTGGATTAGGAGTTTTTTCCATAAATTAATTTCGAGTGTATAATTTACAAGTGTTTGGAAATTTGAAATTGGCAAGAATTAGAAATTGGCATTAGTGCATGCATGAATAACTTAATAAGTGTATTTAATGTTTTTATTAACATTGATGCATGAAATAGTGAGTTATATATTTGAATAACTAAAGTGGTATTTGGCTCATAAGGAAAAATCTTGATAGGAGACCTATTATTGATCAATGCTTTTCTAATTTTGCACAAAAAACAAGGTCATTTTCAACAATTATAGGTCTTATGGTCACTCACTAATTGAAATTCTTTATATTGTAAAGAAATAGATAAGAAAGGCTCTATTTTGATTTAACAATTTTTAATAAGAATAGAGAACTATAAGTAGGTAGTGAATAATGTTTTGTCTTCTTTTTACTAAAGTTCCTAAGCTTATTTTTGTTTAAGGAAAGTTCAGAGCATTTAAGAAAAGCTAAAGAAAATGAAGAAAACCTTAGAAAGCTTCATTGATAAGCTTAAAATCTTATATAGATAAAAACATTATTTTTTATTATATATGTTCTACTTTCATTTTCATTTCCACTAATCCTTCGCTTTATCATTATTTTAACAAGGATGCTAAACGTTTAAGTTAACAATAAAGGTCGACAAAGATAAAGTTTAGAAACTTACATTACCTTCAAATTTAAGATTGAGTTTAGAAACTTTAATATTTAGAGTTAAGCTAATCCCTTTGTTCTTTCTATCTTTGTAAATTTGTATCAGGGTGTCCTATTCTATTCCAACAACATACACAACTCAAGTCAACTGTATACAACTATACATCTTCAGGTATGAGAATTAGTAGTAACCTTTATTGTTTTATATATTGGTTATTGTTTCATTTTATTGTATATTGTTTACTTAATTCGTGCGTATGAACTGATACAACGTTGTTGACTGCATGTAATATTAAACATAGGTTTTTTCAAGTAATATAAAACAAAAAATGCATGTTATAACTCTGTTATCTTCTTGTATTATATAGCTAAATTGATAAGAGTTGGATGTCTTATGAAAAATGGTCAACTGAATACGTAGAAGGAGTTAAGAGTTTCATGTAATTTGTAAAGGATCAAATGGGTGAGGAATGTAGTATTCATTGTCCATGCATTAATTGCTTAAATGTTGATTTCCAAAGTCTAGATGTGTTATATAATCACTTACTCATCCAAAGCATAGACACATTCTATAATCTATGGCTTTATCATGGTGAACGTAAGGAAGCAAGTTGTAGAAGTGCCGGTATATCTTATGATGACAGTTACAATAATGATGTTGATGATTGTGATGTGAATGATGATGGTGATGATGGGATTAATAAGATGTTAGATGATTGTCATAATTATATGGAGGCTATGAATGAAACGAGAATGCCTAACATAATTGGAAGTATGACAGAAGATAATTTTGGGAAGTTATTGAAAGTTGCTCAAGAACAATTATATCCGGGGTGCTCTAATTTTTCTTAACTCTTATTTATTATGAAGTTGTTGTATTTGAAAGTTTATAATAAATGGAGTAACAAGTGGTTTGATATGTTAATTAACTTACTAAACGATGCATTACCTATGGGACATAAGTTACCGAAATCTTACTATAATGCGAAGAAACTATTAAGGGACCTTGGATTGGGATATATTTCTATTCAAGCTTGTAAGTATGACTGTGTTCTTTATTTTAAGGAAAGTAAAGAACTTCAGGAGTGTCCTATTTGTGGTACATCAAGGTGGCGGGTAGATGATGGGAGAAGGAAAAAGATACCAATGAAAATCCTTTGATACTTTCCTATTAAACCATTATTACAAAGGCTGTTTATGTCAACAAAAACAGCCATAGATATGAGGTGGCATAAAGAAAAACACATTGATGATAACATTATGCGTCATCCAGCAGACTCAATGACATGGAAAGAGCTTGATATAAAGTTCCCATGGTTTAGACAAGATTGTTGTAATGTTTAACTTGGATTGGCCTCAGATCGATTTAATCCTCTCGGTAATATGAGTAATTAATATAACATATGGCTGGTGATTCTAGTCTCATATAATTTACCTCCATGGAAGTGTATAAAGGAGCCTTTTATGTTATTGTCTTTGCTTATTCCGGGATCTACTGTTCCTGCTAAGGACATCGATGTTTACTTGCAACCATTAATTGATGACTTAAACAATCTATGGGAATATGGATTACAAACTTTTAATGTTGTTACAGGCAGCACATTTACAATGCATGCTGCTATATTGTGGATTATAAATGATTTCCCAACTTATGGGAATTTATCGGGGTGGAGCACTAAAGATTATATGGCTTGTCTTGTCTGTATTCATCAAACATATTCAAAAAGGATATGAATTAAAATATGTTATATGGGTCATCGTCGTTATTTGGAACATGGGCATAGATGGTGAAGAAGCAAACAGTTTAATGACACAGTTGAGTTGGGTGAAGCTCTAATGCAGTTGTCGGGTGATAATATTGTTTACCAACTGTCACATTTGGGTGACATTACACCTGGCAAACACCTAAGTAAAAGAAAGCGCAAGAAAAATGATATTGAACTGAATTGAACTAAAAAAAAGCATAATTTTCAACTTGCCATATTGGAAGGAATTAATATTGAGGCACAATCTTGATGTCATGCATATTGAGAAAAATATTTGTGAGGCCATTTTAGGGACTGTCATGTAAGGCCATTTTAGGGACTGTCATGGGAATTGATGGGAAATCCAAAGACATTATTAAGGTTATACTAGACTTATAAGACATGAATATTAGAAAAGATTTACATTTGAGAAGAAGAGATGATAGTTCATACTTTATTCCCTGCTTGTTACAACATCTCAAAAAGTGAGAAACAATCATTTTGTCAGTTCTTTCAATCAGTTAAATTTCCTAATGGGTATGAATCTAATATAGGTTATTGTGTGAATGTTAAAGAGGGAAAAGTGTCAGGGTTGAAAAGTCATGATTGTCATGCACTTTTGCAACGACTACTTCTTGTTATACGTGGGTGTTTGTCGAAGGAGTTGTCCATTAGTTTGGAGAGTTTTTAAGCAATTATGTGGCAAGACACTTAAATTTGAAGAGTTTGATAAATTGGAGAAAGACATATCATTGATTTTATGTAAGCTTGAACTATTATTCCCCCAATTGTTTATTGATGTTATGGTTCATTTAGCAATTCACTTACCATATGAAGCAAAACTTTGTGGAATGGTTCAATTTCGATAGATGTTTCCGATTAAAAGGTAATTCATATTAAATTCAACAAGTTATTCCTACGTTATTTGTTTGTAACAATTCCTAAGTTTATAACTGTTTATGTTCAGGTTTTTATGCTCTTTTAAGCATTATGTACGTAATAGATCTCGACTAGAGGGGGATTGTAGAGGCTTATATAGCGAATGAATGCTTGACTTTTGGTTCAATGTACTTAACTGATGTGGAGATAAGATGTAATAGACCAAAATGTAACTTTGATTTTAATGGCGATGGTGGGTTGTCTATTTTCTCCTAAAAAGTTAGGCCACTTGGTGCAGGTAAATATGTCGAGTTAACTAGAGGCGAATTTGAAATTGCCCATTGGTATATTTTGAATAATTGCGAAACATCGATACATACATGGAGTATGCATATTCCTTTTCATTCAAACAATCATATTACAATTTCCTTCATTAACTCTGAGATTTTACTGTCTTTTTTTTATCAATAGAGAGCACAAAGATACAAATCACAGTAAAGGGATCATTAATGTTGAAGAAAGACATAGGTAGAAGTTCGTATCATGGTTTAGAAATCGAGTATGTTTCATGTTAATTACATATTATGAAAATATCAGAATATGTCTCATCTTTATATTTATTTTTAATTTGTAATATAGATGATACGGTTACATAACATAGGTTGCATTGTTAATAGGGTGAGATATCATATACAAGATCGAGATAGTTGAGTTAAAAGTCAAAATAGTGGGGTTGTCATTGAAGGATATCATGACCACAAAATCATTGACTTCTATAGAGTCATATATGAAATTATAGAATTGCACTACATCAACGATAAGAAGGTTGTTCTACTTATATACAAATGGTTTGATCTAACTAACATGAGAGTGAACAGGCATATTATTAGCATAAATGTTAGTAAGACATGGTATGATAATGATCCTTTTGTCCTTGCAAGTCAAGCCAAAAAAGTTTTCTACGTCAAAGATACTGTATTGGGTAGTAATTGGAAGGTTGTTCAAAAGTTTCAACAAAGGATTGTCTTTGACTTTTGTGAAAGGGATATTGGTGAATTAGATGAGGATGCTGAAGAAGTCTACCAAGATATTGGATTGGAGATGAATAACGAAGGCATTCTAGTAGAAGATTCAAATATATTATCCTTCCATAGGAGAGATGTTGAACCCAACATAGTTCAATTGGATGAAGTCCAAGCCCATCTTATCTTACAAATAGATGAAGACTATACTCAGGATGACTTTGCTCGAATATATTAGTGATGAAGAATCAAATGATAATGTACTTAATGATGATGATTTTCTTAATGTTGATCATGATGATTGAATGTAAATAAATTGTTTGTATTGTTTCAAATGTTAATAAGATAATTGCCGTATGTTGTTGATGTTTTAGTTATATTAATTTACGATGACTACAAGCTTATTTTTAATGTTTCACTTATGTTTTTACAAATGTTGATGATTTTCAAAATCTTGATCATGATGATTGAATGTAAATAAATTGTTTGTGTTGTTTGAAATGTTAAGAAGATAACTGCCTTAAGTTGTTGATATTTTACTTATGTTAATTTCCTATGACTACAAGCATATTTTTCATGTGTCACTTAATGATGACATTGATTAAAATCATGATCATGATGATTGCATGTAAATAAATTGTTTCTGTTGTTTGAAATGTCTCCAAGTTGTAACTACCTTATGTTGTTGATGTTTTAGTTACGTTAATTTACTATGACTACAAGCATATTTTTAATGTTTCACAAAATCTTAATTTTATTTTTCAATTACAATTATATGTTATGTTCATATTTTGTTTTACACAGGTTCATTATAATAGGCCCTGGTAGAAAAAAGGGAAAGAGGGTGGTAACGACAATTGAAGTTTCTCCCATAGAACAACTAGAAGAAAGTTAGTAACAACCTTTACCAACATCGTCTGGTAGTCAACAAGGATCTTCAGGTTTGTTATTGATAACCAAACATATTTACATTTATGCTGAAATTGCTCATTACATGTTTAGAATGTTTTTCTCATTATGTTTTTTTTTAAAGTTCCAATAATGGCATCAGAAAACGAGGTAGAGGTAAGACACAAGGTGTTGAGTTGTGACGGATGAATGTTGCAATGAATACCAAGTTGTCAGTGACAATTGACCCCATGCAATGACGCCCAGTAGATAAGATCCAAGCTGCAAAATTGGCCAGTGAGTTAAACGTTGTTGTCAATAATGAGTTGCCTTGCCTTCAGCATGTAAAGTAGTTGAAGGAAGACAACTTGCACCAAAATGCTTTGGACAAAGTTTCAGTAATATTTCAATTCATTTCATTATATTTATTACAATTTTACTTAACAAAAATAATAACTTAACTTCTACGTGTTTTTCTCTTACGAAGCTCAATATCGTTGATATCGACACGCCTGAGGTTTCAAGCAGTGTTAGTTCACTGTTGAAACAAAAGGTTAGAGATCATCGATATTGACTTCATAAATATTACCAGTCTTTCCCTTCCGATGAAGAGGCAAAGAGATATGTTCCGAAATGGGTGACTGAAGAAAATTGGAATGAAATGTGTAATTATTGGGCTTCAATAAAGGTTTAGGTTTGTTTTTTTTTCTCTTCATATTTCCTTCTAGTAATTATGTTTATACATCTCCTGACTACTTCTCTTAATTTAAGAAAAGTGTGAGAAAGCCAAGGCTAACATAGCAAAAACGAAGACTCCTCATAACACAGGCTCTAAATCATTTGTCGTCGTCCGACAAGAATTTGTAAGTGTAACGTTTTCAATTTATTATTCTATTTTTAATACAATAAATTATAATTGTTTATAATTTTTAAATTCATATTATAGAGCCAAACATAACTCCAAGGGCAAGAATGTGATAAGATCACACTGTTAAGCACACACACTATAAGGAAGGGCAGAAGAGGCATAAAGTAATTATATAAGTACAAATGAATTAATATTACAATTTATTTTTCTATGTAATAGTAAGTAATAATTTTTTACTTAACTCGATTTTCTACTTTAAATTGTAGGACAAGATGTAGAAGTTGTTGCAGACGTCATTGGTTGAGGGGAATCAGCCTAATGTTAATAACATTTGCAACAATGTCCTTGGTACACGATCAGGCTATATCAAAGGTCTTGGGTATGGCACTGGGACTGTTGGTGCCTCTTCATCACGACCAGCATATGTCATAGCGCATCAGGAGGAGAACCAGACACTGAAGACTAAATTATAATAGACAGAAGACAAGTTATATCGTAATGTAAAAGAAGTTAACAAGCTTAAAAAGATGATAAAACAATTACTAGGCTCAGCATATGTCAGTAGCAGTGAGGACGATAAGGAGTCTTAGTTTGTGTATGACTTGTAATTATTTTTTTAATAAAATACATTCCATTTTTAATGTTTATTTTATTTCAATTTATTATTATTTTAAAAATATGTCATTAACATTAATAATAAAATAAATTATTCTAATAGTTCAAACTGTCTTAAAATTGTAATAAATTAAAATAAATTCGTTTTTAACAGTTATAATAATATTTAAATTCAAAATTAATTTTGTCACTAAATAATATTAACTACTAAAACAAATTAGTCACAAAAAGTTATTAACTACAACCGCATATTAGTGGCTAAAAGTATTTTGCTACAAAACAAAATCGTCAAAAAAAGCTATTAGCTACCAAAATCAAAATCGTCACAAAATGTTTTCACCTACGTTTGCAGAAACGACTCCAAAAACATTTCCCTACAACAGATAATTAGTAGCTAAAACTATTCTGCTACCAAAATAAAATTGTCACTCAAAATAATTACCTACGAATATAGTTTAGTAGGGAAAAACTTTTAGCTACGAAACAGAAACGTCACACAAAACTATATGCGATGTTTATTATTCTTGTCGGTTATACTTTTCACTGATGAATTATTTGCGTCAAAAAAATGTTTTGGCGACGACTTTGGAAAAATGTCGTGGATGTTATTTTGCTACCGGAATTCAGCGACAATTTGGGTGACGATAATTTTTTGTCGCCAATACTAATTTACGACGATTATTATTGTTTAGCGACATTTATTTCCATCGCTAGATGTTCCGTTTGTTGTAGTGTTGGGAACCTAAACAAATTCGAAAAAGTGAAGATATTGGAAAATCTCTCTTCTTTGTGCCCCAAAACTTGGTTCTTCAAATACAAAGATAAAGGTTTTTTAATCTAAGAACAGGGCAGGAAAAAAGAACAGAATTTTCTTTTATTTGCCTTGCGAAATTGAGAGCTTTGTGATGAGATCGCAAAGATGAATGAAAGGAAAAAGAAAAAGAAAAGCTAAAGAAATACACCACAACCAAAATGAAGTGAATGTACAGCAATACAAGTAAGCAAACTGAGGTGAGAAGAACTCAAAAAGCTATGTTTACATGAATTCCGCAGATGTTCACTTCTTTCTTTATCAATCTACAAAGGGAACAAAAAGAATGATGAAGCAGAAGAAGTAGAGAGAGAAAGATCTGTTTAGCAGAAGAAGTAGACAGAGAAAGATTCGGTTGCAATGTAATGCTTCAGAACGCCCTAATCATCTTTACATTTTTAAAATAAATATTTTACATCACACGTGTTTATCTTGTAATAGCTCCAGATATTGGTGTGTTTGATTCCTGCAATGTACTCGGCAGTTAATTCTAGAGAATTAACTCTATTTTACTTATATATTAAAAAAATATTTTATCTTCTATTTAAATAACAAAAAATATTTTCATAATAAATATTAATTTACTCTAAAATTTTAATGAAATATTAAACAAAATAATCATGTACATATTCATAATTAGATATAAAGAAATTCAATTTCAAGAAACATATAAAAATATAAAAGTATTGTATTATAAATTTAAAAAACCATTTTAAAAAGTCCAATATATTCTCATAGTGCATAAATCTAAAATAAAATTATAAAAATCATTCGAATATGTAAAATTAATATTTAAAATGTTATTTTTTTATAATTTTATGTGATATTTTAATTATTATAATTAAAAGTATAATATTTAGTAAGTTTTAATTAAATTAACCTTTTTATAGAAAATGAAAACTTACACACATACACACATGTATATCAAAAGTATATTTATATTATACTTTAATCTTTATAATGCTAATTGTTATCTTAATTTTATAATCTATTTATTTATAATCTAAAAATTAAATAAACTCAGATGATATCACTTTATGCATGTATTTATTTAATATAGTGTATATTGTGTCTCGACTTTTGAAATATCACTTTGACTTCATCCAAAGTCAAAAAGATATAATACGTTACATTATTGAGTTTTTAGTACATTTATTTTCATTAATTTACTTTGTATTTATTGTTATATACTTTTCTATAAAATAGAAAAGAATT
>JAOQMS010015416.1:0-16207 GCA_027563885.1 Erythroxylum longipes
AATTAATTACAATAATTTATTTCATTAATAATTATATTGTAAGTAATTAATTAAGTATCATAATTTAATTCATGAATAATAATATTTTCATTAATTAATAATTTAATTTATGTAAAATTTGTTCTTAATTACTTAAATTTTCATTAATAAAACTATTTTAATTAAATAGTTTGTAATTGCTTATCATATTATACTCTAGGGGCATTTTCGTCATAGCCACTGGTTTTTTGTTCTGTCCCCTGCAACCAAACACATTTCTGTCCTCGAGACGGAGACAATTGTCCCCTGCAACCAAACAGCTCACTGTCCCCAATTTCTGTTCTGTTCCGTCTCCACATTTCCGTCTCGTTCCGTCCGTGCATAATGGAGACAGTAACCAAATAGACTGTGAGAGCACGACGAGGAAGAGGGAGATACTATAGATTTACAATCTATTAAAAATGAATCTTAATAATAATTAATAAAATAAAAATAAAAATTCAATAAAAGCATAATGGGCCTTCAAAACCAAACCCAACAACGTCAAAACTTACCATTGCAACGTTAAATCCAAACTAAGCCCAGTAACTTTGTAAGTAAGATTTTAGGCACACGAAAAGTGATTAACGGAACCATGCTTCTTTAACAAATTTTTTAGGCATTTTTCAATTTTATTTTTAAAATGCTAAGCTTCTCTTTAAGTATTTCATTTTTATTTTAAGACCTAAACAAATTCGTAGATATTTTATTTTATTTGTAAATATAAAAACTTCCTAAGTATTTGATATCTTTTTTTAATTTGAAAATCACTTTATGTATTGTAATTTCATACCTATAATTACACCTACATTAACTATAATTATTGCCATAGTTCATAATTATATTGTAAACCTCAACCAACAAATTAAAATCTCTGTTTCTAAATTAACTAGTGGAGATACTAAAAAAGAATTAATAGATCTTCTGAGCAAGTGCAGCGGCCTCATTAGACTGCGCCTCTCATGCAAGTTCATGAATCATGATCATGGTTACATTTGCGGTAAGATACACAGACGAGTCCTTATTAATGGCCTCTGAACTGTTAAAGGGGTTACGCTGAATGGTACTTGGGTATTGGACCCCATTAGCTGATCTCTCTTCTATCTATAAGTAGCTTGTGGAAAAGAAAGAAAAATTTGTAATAGTGCAGGTATCTTTGCGTTGATAAGAAGTTATCTTGATATATTAATTGATATTATCTTATTTGTTTTAGATTTATTTTAGTGCTTAAATAGAAAAATTAATGTTTGTTTTATTTTAGGATCTGACAAAAAAAGATTGCATAAAATTGGGTTATTATTGATGATAATCACGAATTTTGAATAAAGTGAAAAGATGACTTTAATGGATAAGGAGAAATAAAGCCAAATACTATATTTACTTGAATAGTTGAAGTTTAAGTAGGAAGCTTCCTTCTATCATGAAGGGATTGAGATTTGTTTTAGATAAACATCTTTGCAAGATAGGATAAGATTATATTTAAAGTAGGAAAACACTATAAAAGGGACATTCTCCAATTATCAAGAATCATTCAATCGATCTTCTTCTTACTTTTCTTTCAATATTCCATCTTTCTTCTATCTTTGTTATTAAAGTAAAAGTCATATGTGACTAAACTCAATTATTCTGATTCAAGGAAATTCAAAACTCTAGATGTAACCTTGTGAGGTTTTGTTCTAAACTTTTTATTCATGTTTTAATTCAAGTATTTTTTGTTTTGAGTTCTTATATTTAATGAATGATTAATATTAATTGATCTGATAAATTAATTTAATGTTTATTATTTTATTACTATCCATGAATTCAATGATACGTAATTGTCATGAAGGATTGGTACAAGTAACAAATGTATTGTTGGAGTAAAGTTTAAATTAATTAAAAGAAGTGGAAAGTAAATTCTAAATTAATTAAAAAAGAAAAAGAAAACAAAATCAAAATAAAAGGAGAGACTATCTATCATCCTAAAATTATGACTTTTTTCAATATAAAAATTATTTTAATATTTTGTTAAAATTAAAAGATTATAATTATTTATCTATTTTTTTTACTTAATTTCCGCATTCAACTCTTTCAAATTGTGATTTTGAATTTAAAAAGGCAACTTTTAATCATCAAATTACATAATACATTGAAGAAGTCCATATATTCAAAATGTCTCAAATTTTAATCTGAAAAAGTTAGTAACTTTTGTTTTTTGAAAATTGGCAAGAAGTAGTTAGTTAGTGAATATTTTGAGCTACCTAAAACTCAAGTTGAAGCTACCATGAAATTAAATCCTAAATATACCTTTGCCTTAGGAGACTCGTAGGCCAATCCTTCACGTGACTGAGACCCTTTATCTTTTGGGAAATCGATCTCGCGACGTGGGCGAACCCAGGCCGAAACCTAGTGGTTCTGATATTATTGAACTACTCAAAACTCGAGTTGAAGTTAGTATGAAATCAAATCTCAAATATACCTTTGCCTCAGAGGACCTGCAGGCCAATCGCTCATGCGGCTGGGATCCTTTATTTTTCGGAGAATCGAACTCGCGACATGGGCGAACCAGACTAAAACCTAGTGGCTCTGATATTATTGAACGACCTAAAATTCAAGTTGAAGGAAATATGAAACCGAATCCCAAATATTAACTTTTGTTTTTTGAAAATTGAAAAGACGTTAGTTAGTTAGTGAATATTTTGATTGCATGTATGGAAATTGATGGGCTTTTTTTTTTTAAGCCATGCCAATTATTGTGTAATCAATTCTCATTCCATATATTGAAGAAGTCGGTAGGTTAATATTAGTCGAGTTTTGTTACTTTTTATTGGAATAATTAAGCAGAAGAAGAAACAGACAGAAAGTGCAAAGACAGGCAAAAGGTCAACCACTATCAAAGTGTGTAAGCCTACCACCCTATTTTACGCACGTCCACAATTCACCGGCATTGTCCTCACTCTCTTTTTCTCTCCATGTTTACGTTTTCCCCTGTTTTTGATTCAATTTTCGGTGGTGTATGGCCGTGATATTCAACATTTCTTCATGACACTGGCATGGCCACCGTTACTGATCACGCCAATAACTTCCATACAATAATTTCTCGCTTCACACTTGTATGTCGAAAACTTCACAGGTCTCACCCAGTAAGTATCTTCTATGGGGAAGACCCTTTGATGTTCTCTTCAAGTCTAATCTTTTTCGAGATTAGTTTGGTCATTATAATCATTCGAATTGTTCGTCTTCTTCTCAAGCCTCTTAGACAGCCAAGGATTGTCTCCGAGATCCTTGTGAGTGCTATTTCCGTCCAAATCCTTTGTTTATGCAACAAAATTTAAATTTCCACGACCTAACTCCTATTACTCATCTATGGGAGGGCAGTAGTATAGAAAATATACAAGTTTCATTTATTTAATTTTTCAGGTGATGAGATTGAATTAGGTCATAATGTTAAAATGAAATGAAATTTGTCCACCATCCCTTGCTTTTATTTTCCCACTCCTTCCTTTTAAATGCTTATTAATTATCTCATCTTCGTAATGCATGAAAAACTTCAAGGGTGGCATAGTCATCGGACCCTCCATTCTTGGGCGTAGCAGGAAGTTTAGTAGGCGTGTGTTCCCTGATAATGCTCAATTCGTGGTGAGGAACATTGGGATTGTCGGTTTCATGTTTTTTCTTTTCGTAGCTGGAGTGAAAATGGATGTCACCTTGGTTAAAAAGGCAGGGAAGAAACAATTTGTTTGCGCATTGGTCGGGGTGATTATACCAATGTTAATGACAGGTGCAGTTGGATACATTCAACGTTCATCTATGGATAGAGAACTAGCAAGAACTTCTGGGTATGGAGCAGTTGCATCAAATTTGGCTCTAACATCTTATCCTGTCATTTATCTGGTCCTCAGTGAGTTAAATCTACTTAGTTCCGAGATTGGGAGATTGTCAGTTACCACAGCGATGATGGGCGATTTAATTGGGATAAGTTCTATCCTTGTTTTTGAGGCATTGAAACAAGCGGAACATAGTAATAAGGCTGCTTTGTGGTTTGTGATTTCCTCGATAATCTTGGGTTTTTTTGTCGTAACAGTACTTCGACGATTTATGGTTTGGATTATTGAAAAAACCCCAGAAGGGAAGCCTGTTAAACAAACTTGTGTGATTATAATTCTTTTGGGGGTTATGGTGATGGGGTTTTTGACTGATTTGTTTGGTATAGCCATTGCTAATGGATCTTTGTGGCTAGGGCTAGTGATACCTGATGGTACTCCTCTAGGAGCTACCATAGTGGAGAAGAGTGAGACTATAGTAATGGAGCTTTTGATGGCCTTTTCATATGCAATGGTGGGTTTATATACTGACGTGCTTGCTATGTCCAATTACGGCTGGTCTAGTTTGGTACCACTATTTTCCATGGTTTTGACAGGTTATATATCCAAAATCACATCAACTATAGCAACAGCTCTCTACTTTAAAATGCCATGGAAAGATAGTCTCACTTTCAGTCTCATTATGAACTTGAGAGGCCAGGTCGAGATTCTGCTATTTATCCACTGGATGGACAAAAATGTATGCTCTTTTCCCCTTTTTAATCTTCATTTGCTTTGATACCCTTAATTAATTCCACATCAAATTCAAGTGTTAACTTCCATTCAATAATTTAACCATGCGCGTAATGCAATTTGATGAACAGATCATAGGGATTCCTAATTTCTCAATGTTGGTATTATTAACAACATTTGTTACTGGCATATCCTCGCTATTGATCAGCCTCCTGTATGACCCTACAAGACCATACATGGTGAACAAAAGAAGAACTATTCAACACACCCCTCCTGATGCTGAGCTTGGCATAGTTGTTTGTATCCATGGCAAGAACAGTTTAGCTGGCCTCATTAACCTCCTCGAAATCTCCTATCCGACCGTAGAGAGACCCTTCTCCATCTATGCTCTTCGTCTCTTTGAACTTGTAGGTTGTGCTAGACCAGGATTTATAGACCATAATCAGGAAACCGAAGAGGATACCCACAAGTTTCCAGACGATGGTACCATCCACCATGCCTTGAAACTCTATCAAAGACAAAGACAGGAGTTTGTAAAGCTTCGCTTTTTCACAGCAGCAACAGCGAAGCGAACCATGTACCAAGATGTTTGCGAGCTAGCATTGGAAACCAAAGCTGCTCTGATCATTTTGCCTTTCAATAAAGGGAATCTCGAAGATGTTCCTGGAACCGAAATTGTGCGACATAATCATGCAGTGCAGTCTCTGAATTCAAAAGTTGTAGCTCATGCTCCTTGTTCAGTTGGAATCCTCGTCGACAAGGTTGAAACTTCTAACCCCAATATCGTTGGCCAATCCTTTCGTCGAACAGACCTCAAATTTGTTGTGTTATTTCTCGGAGGTGCAGATGCTAGGGAGGCACTAGCTTATGCGGACAGAATGATTTTGAACCCTGGTGTTTCAGTCATGGTTTTAAGGTTCCTTGCACATAACAGTGAAGGAGATGATGAGCTAGAGAAGAAGCTTGATGATGGGATGGTGACATCGTTTTGGGTAAAGAATGAAAGTAATGGAAGAGTCTACTACAGAGAGGTGGTCGTGAATAATGGAGAAGAAACTCTTGCTGCAATCCAGGCATTGAGTGACAACACAAATGACCTGTGGATTGTGGGAAGAAAACAAGGGATCAATCCTTTACTTCTTCAAGGATTGTCCACTTGGAGCGAAAATCGTGAGTTAGGAGTTGTAGGTGATTATGTTGCCTCTTGTGATTTTGGTGGTACGGCCTCCGTGCTAGTAGTACATCAACAGGTTATGAGAGCTCAAGGGAAGGCTTTAACTGCCTCTCAGGTAAGTTTTAAGTGGAAGCCTTTGTCCCGTGATTGGCTATAGGGCTGTTCAGACTTGTATATTGAACAACCTAATTACCTATGTCATTCATGTGAAGTACAAAATGCTCTTTTAGATGACACAAAAATCTTGGGTCTATAAGCAAGTTGTCCATATGTAGAAGAAAGTTCAATTAGTACAACAGAAGCAGCTAAAGGGATAGAGCAAGATATTAGCTTTGAGTAGTGAATATCATTCAAAGACTGTCATGGAACAGCTTTTGTATACTGGAATTGGAATTGTGTAAAACTTCTATCCTTTGAAAATGTTACATATTTGTACGATAGAAAGCAGATCTAGTTACACCTTTACCAATTTATACAAGAAAAAGCATTGGACAGGATTTTGTTTTTAGGTGAGGATTTCCATTTTGCAAATAGTTAAAGTAACATAGTTAGGAATTTTGGGGATCATGTAAATATGTGTAGCGTTTATCTCCTTAAGCATCTTCCTCTTGACTAATAATTCCTAAACCACTTTTACTAGAAGTTGGCCAGTAATGGTCCTGGAAAAAAGAAGAAGCATTGTACCCATCAGGCTTAAAAGCCTTCCTTAGATTAAGAGAGAAAAAAACTTTTAGGCCATTTGGAATTCAATGAATTAGATTCAATTAATTAATTTTATGTAATTGAATTCACTTCATGTGTTTGGAATGTTAAAAAAGACATGACTTGAATTCAACCACGTAATTGAATCTCATTTTCTTTATGAATTCAATTCATATCTTAAATAGTGCGATTTGGTGCGTAAATTGAAGAGTCAATTCTTTTCAAAACATTAAAAATTCTTTTTCCAATTATACACATTATAAATATACAAATTACTACAAAACACACACATATTGATTACATACTATTTTTACTTAAGGATAAAAAGTCATATGAAGTAGTTGAATTCATTTTTATTGTGTTCCAAATAATGTAATTGAATTCAATTCTAATATTTATATATTTATTCCAAACCGTGTAAATCGAATTTATTCAATCCTACAAATGTAATTGAATCAAATTCGTCAATGAATCCAATTTGAAAGTTTCCAAACGGTGTGTTCAATGATTTCCTAGCAGAAGTTGGCATTTGGTTTAAATCCAAATTGATTTGGGAGATAGGAGGGCCAATCAATACCACTTGATCTTGCATTGAAAATTAACTAGAGAAATATGAAGCTAATAGCTTAACAAAGTAGTTAGTCACATTCTTTCAATCAGTCTTATCAATCGCCAATTTATCATTATGGTCAAGTAAGCAGTGTATTTTGTTGTGTTCCTTCTTGGCAAGATCGAGTTATGGTAAAATTTGGAATTGGAGTTACCTTCCTTAATCCACATATTGCTTGCCTTCTACAAAAGCAGGGAATTGTGATCAAGCAGTGCTTTGTTATATTCTTCAAGCTTTCCAATCTCCCTAGATTGCAACTCTTGATTGTTGGGATCATTATAATAGGCATTCTAGATCACTCTTTAACTCTTCTTTAGCGAGTTGTATCCCGCTTTTAGTTTAAAGGCCCCCATATTTGGAAAATTGTTTAAGTTTGGATTTAATTAATTGAAGCTTTCTTATGAGCTAATAAGATTTAAAACTAGAGAAATAGTTTCCCTAAACTTCATTAACCACATCCATGAATCCCTCTTTTTTGGTAAGAAAGTTGAAGAACCAAAAAGGAGCATTAGTAGTCTTTGTTGGAGTAAGATCCTTAACTTCTATATAAGAATGATCTAAGCATAAATGGGTTCTAACTAGAACATGAGAGTTAGGAAAGCACCTCAACCAGCTTTGGTTAGATAAGATTTTGTCCAGGAAAGCACCTCAACTAGCTCTGGTTAGATAAGATTTTGTCTAGTTTTTTCCTAATTAGAGCTTCACTTTTTTTTTTGTTACTTCAGGTAAAAAGATTCCTAGCATATTTCAGATCAGTGACCTCCAGCCTAGTAATTACCCTTTGTTGATTGAAAAATAGACTATTATTTTTGTGCTCAAAACCGTAAGTATACGAGTTGTAACTTGTAGTAAAAAGTGGATATCGATCTCAAAAGGATTGTGCTTAAGCATTACTTAATTCAGGTTGCTCTTTGTTTAAAACCAATTTTAATTAATATAAGTTGAAAAATTAAACTAAATCAAACAATTAATAATGAACAAATGTTAATGCAAAAGTGCAGAAACTTGGAATTCAAGATTTAACAATTAAAGATCACTTTTCTCCTTATCTTATTTCCTCTTATCTTGTTAATTGAATTGTGCCTTACCTAAGATGTCCTAATGTATTAACTACCATCTCTCAAAGTGTAATTAATTGTCCCTAACCAAATTAAATAGGGATGATTAAGTAAGTTCTCAATCTACAAAATCAATCCACCAATTCAACTAGTTATTAAGTTATCCTATGGGTAATCAACTAATTAGCCAAGATCTTTCTTTAACTAATCAATTAACTTAATGAATTTAGGTCTATAGAGTGCCAATTCTCATTCTACAACCCTACAAAAATTACCCAACTCAATTTTTCAATATATTGCAAGTTATAAGTTCAACATTCATAAAAAACTTCATTCATTCAAATCAACAAAATAGGAGTTTAACAAGTAGTTTAAAAGTAATCTCTAAAAATAAATCAGCCACTCATAATGTTGTTAACATCCCCAAAAATCAAGCAATCCATGATAAAGATGCTACAAGAGAAAAAAAATGAAATAGAATTTGATGAAGCAAACTCCTCCTCTTCTTTGTCTGAATCTGGAAAATCTGGCGTTGGTGTGCTCTTTTCCTAACTTAGAATGAAAAATCTTGATTCTCTATCTCTCTCAAGACTCTAAATCTAGTTTTAAGCTCAAATAGGCAAGTTCTCACCAACATCTGCTCAGCCCTAAGGGTTTATGACTTTATTTAGTCATGAAAACCTAAAAATAAGTGAAACCCATGTGTATCTTCAAGCTAGGTATCCTAGGATCGTGGAAATTAGTATGAATTCCACGATCGTGGGTTCTTGTATTACAATTCTTCCTCTTCTCTTCTCCTCTTTTGGTCCCTAGCTCAATCACAAAAGTGGCCACCCTCCATTCTTGTATCAAAATGATCAATTCTTACCCTAAATCAACATCAAACATAAAAGACAACATTGAAGATCAAACTAAACAAAAATATACAAAATAAGTCCTAAAATACAACAATAATAAACTATTATGCAAGAGAAACATGCCAACTACTTAGAAAAATACACACTAATGCAAAAATATCATCCTTTCTAGCTCTTTACCCATATTAGGGCGATTAACTCTATCACCTTGAGCCTTAAAGGGAAAATAACACAATTAAAGTCACCTATTATGATCTAGGGTTTTGTCATTATGTTGCTAATGATCGATAAATCTTCCTAAAATTTAACCCTTTAGAATTCAAAATTAGAAGCATAAACAATAGAGACATTAAAATAAAAGTCTTAGCTAACAAGTCTGCAATTGAGATGAACAAGCTTATGAAAACTAGAGTGTAAAGTCACATTAAACTTGTCCCTGTTGTAAGAAAATACAAATCCTCCATTATAATGATTTACATGATGGAACAAAAATTCCAATTTTTACCAATAAAGTTCATAGATTTCTGGAGTTTTCAAGCTTTTATTTTAGTCTCCAAAATTACTACAAGTACTCCAAAATAAGGTCTTTAATAGCTTGCCCTTTTATGGGCTCATTCATGCCACTAATATTCTAAAAAATCATTTAAAATTAAGAAGTTTCATTAACCTCTTCCTTAGTTTTCCTCCTCTTCTCACCTAACTTCCTCACACATTAGGAGAAGAATTTAACTGTTCTTTATATGCAATTCATAAAGTTGTAAATGAAATTATTTCCTCCTTATTGGGGTAAATATTGGTAATTGATTTTAGCTTAGATTTCCCAATTTCCCTTGATTCATTGTGGTTCTCTTCCTAAGTTGGGGCACAGGCTTGCTCTTTACATAAACAACCTGTTTGACCTCTAACTTGTCTTCCAGCTTCATAGTTTGCTCTTCTATTGAGTTATCCTCATTTGTGACTAGATCTTGTTCTTCCTCAGATTCCATCAACTCTGTAAAGCTCACAGCGACAAATTTCTTTCATATTGGTCTCCATTCTTTGCTCTTCAATTATGGTCTCTAATTATAAGAGAGTTGCAGTCTAGTTTGGGTTAGTTCCCTATTTAAATCAAGTTTCATAACAGATAAAACCTCAAGAATTTCATCCTTAAGTTTATCTCCACATATATTATGTCATAGCTTATTTTTTTGAGTTTGGTAGTAGTAAAGTCAAATGCAATTGGCATTCCCACAGAACTTATAAGGAAGCTCAAACCATTTAAGGTCTAGTATTCTAGTGGGATGTTTTGGAAATTAATCTACAGTGGTATATATTCAATTTTTGATATGTCAAGTTCAAGATCAGGCATTCATTTTTGCATAAACATAGGTTGTCCCCCAATGTGCCATGGTCCATCCTCTATCACCTCGCTAAGATAGTTGTTTTTAGTGAATTGGTAGAGAAAAGTGTCATCCTCAGTGAGAAAGAGCTTGCTTAACCCTTTAATTCACTATTTGAATTTTTCCCAATTTTGGATATAAAGAAAAGCAAGTTTCTTACTTTGAACAAGCTTCCATACCTTTGTGAGGGGGGTGGGGGCGCACCGGGGGTGCGGAAGGACAGAAGAGACTCCAGAGGAGGCTTCCATCAACTTCTCCAAAATAACAGCTTACCCGTATTCTCCACTACAACTTACCAAAAATAGGAGTAGTTGACCTTTACCACAAAAATCCTCAAATCCTTTCCGAGTGGCCTCTGCCTTTGAGAATTTCCTTAATCTTTGAATCTTTTTCACTTAATTCAGTAATAAAGGTTGGTTTTTCTATAGCTTTTATGCATTTATTGTTACTGATGATTATCGAATGCTTTCATAGTATTATTACTTATGTGTGAGAGTTAAACACTACAAGGGTTGTGATGATTTTGAGAACAAAGTTTTATTATTGAACGATCACGAAGGAAGATTAAGTCTTACTTAAGTAGATCTAAGTGAAATTGTTGTACAATGGAGTAGGCTTGACTTCAGTATAATTTTGGTGTCTAAGAAAACCTTTGTAACATCTACCAATGACATGCCATTTACTATTTAGGAAATTATGCTTCCCATCCAATTCTTGGTTTGAAAATATACATAAGACACACTGCTATGTTAGAACAAGTAAAATATAACATCTTTATATATTGTTTGGTGATTCTTCTTGTAGTGGTAAAAATAAGCATGTGTGCTGAGATTTTGGCAAAAATAAGCATCTGTGCTGAGATTCCTAGGATGAGATTTACAGTTCCTCAAATCAAGTGATGGAACAAATTCTTTGTATCTAATCAGTCAGCTGGCAATGACCAATTTCGATGACCAACTAGTCCTCTAACTTCATACCATGTCCTGCTTTTTTTACTTTAGTGTTACATGAGGCAGATTTTGACAGGGCTTTATTATTGTCACGTAAATCAAGTACTCCATTGTGATATTAAAGGTTGTCAAAAGAAAAAATTCCATTTGGTATTGGGTGGTTTCCACGTCATGACGCCTAGCTGTTGATTTGAATTTTCTCTACAAGGTCTAATCTTCTTATAGCCAATGAGGTTCTGGTCACATATCTTTCTTATATGATGGTTGAGGTATCAAGTTGCTTTCATCGACATGAACAAATCTACCTAGTCGTCCCAGTTAGTTGTATTGGTCTCCATATTTATTATTTTGTCTATAAGAATTATTAAGGTTGTAATTAAAATTCTGTATACGAAGAATATTCTTTTTATTGGTATAATTTAATGATATTTTACTTTTTATACAATGTTTCAAATTATAAATTATTTTTGTGTAATAAATTAATAACAAAGAAAATTTAAATATTATATACAATAATATGAATAAAAAATTTCACAAATAATTATAATTAACATGGTATATCATTTTTAAAAAATGTATATTAAAATTTGACTATGTTTTATAAAACATAACAAAAAACATTTGGCTACGTTTTCAAAATTATAGGTAAAACTTTTGGGCTACTTTTTTAGAAATGTAACTAAAAACCTTTGGCTACGTATATGAAAACGTAGCTAAAAACATTTAGCTACATTTTAGAGAACGTAGCTAAAAACTTTTCGCTACGTTTTCAAAAATGTAGCTAATAATTTTTAACGAAAAAAATTAAGCGTTGCTAAAATAAATTGGCGATGATTTTTCAAAACGTCGCTAATAGTTTTTAGCTACAAAAATAGTGTAGGAAAAAAACTATTAGCAACAATTAACAAAAAAAGTCACTTATAGTTTTTAGCTATGGGGCTTTTACGACATTTTTGACAATGAATATAAATCGTCACTAATGACATTTAACGACGATTTTGAGACTTTTAGTGATGATTTGTTTGGTAGCCAAATATGGTTATGTTGTAGTGACAATTATTAAGTACGCTGAGACTTTGTTTGATTCTAAATATTTACAATAATTATAAATATCAATCAATGATATAGCACCTTAAGAAGCATAAATTTTACTTTACCTCCTTTAATTTTATCCATATATATTCTAACCATGTACTTTACTTTCTTAACACACATATTAAAGAATCAATTTGACTCAGTTAATCAAAATTTCAAAAATCATTAATTTTATTTTTTCTTGTTTTAGTCACTTTCTCTAATAATAACAAACTTGTGTTTAATCACTAATTTTGAAACCTAAGAACTTGGTAAGTGTTTAGAAGTGTTTTGGATGGTTTTTGGTGAAAATGAAGAAGAGAAGAAAAAGCTCCTTGTTTTATTTTAATTAACACCATGATATTCCAGTAGAAAGTGTTTAAATTGTAAAAATATGTATTTTATTTCTCATATTGGTTTACTTTCTATAAAAGTTAAAGCTATTTTAGCAAACAGGAAATTTTTTAAATGGTTCTTTTGTATATCTCCACAGACTTGTTTAGATTGATGCTGTATAAAGGGGACTATGATCATTATGATATAAATTTACTAAGCCTTTTTATCACTAAGATTCAAAACTTGGTCTTCATTTATGTTATTCTACTTTGTAAAAATATTTATTGGAAAGCCAGATTAAGTCATAGGGCTCGTAACACTTCTATCCATATACAATACTCAATCACTTGTTTTTTTTTTTTCATTTTATGCACCATACACTACAACAAAGTAGACATTTAGCTTTTTTTTCGCGAAGTTAGCAAAATCATCGGCAAAGTTAACATATTGTGACAATTTTACAAATCATCATTAAAAATAAGGCTTTAGCGACTAACTAAAAAAGCGTCAAAAAAGGTACAACATTTAGTGACGAATAACAAAAATCGTCGCCAATTATTGAACATTTACTGACGATTACGAAAAATCGTCACAAAATGATCAACAATGGGTGACGATTTTAGGAATTCGTCGCTAAATGAACTTTTGGTGAAGCTTTTCAGAAATCATCACAATAATTTGTGAAACATTTGGTGACTAATGCCCAAAATTGTCACTAAAGGGTTCACAGTTGGCGACGGTTATGCAAAATTGTTAGTAAAAAGATGTTGGGTTTGTGCTACCTTTTTTATATTGATACTAAAAGTGATCATTTGGTGATGATATTTGGAATTGTAATCAAAAGATCAACATTTGACGATGAATTTTGAAAATCATCATTAAATGTTACACATTCAGTGACGATTTCATCAATAAATGGTCCAGATTTTGTGACCATTTGCCCAAAATCGTCACCAAAAGGTTTACATTTACAAAAATTGTTAAACATTTTATAATCTATCATAGTTAAGACATGTTTTATTGGAGATTTCTTTTGACTGTTTACAACATATTGTTGAAAAAACACACAATATAATTTTAAGTGTTAAATAATAGTATTAATTAATCATTAATATTTACTAACATTACAAAAAATAGTTATAAAAATTTAAATAATTGTATCAATATAATATTATGATATATGGAGTAGTACGAACTTTAAATTAGAAGTTTAACAATTCATACAATCATAGAATAAAAACAATAACAGTCCACACTGAATAGTACGTAGCTTGATCACTAACTAGTAGAGAGGTTGTTTGATAAATTCTTACAGATACAACAATAAATCAACGTTAAAGTTGAGTCCAGTTGATTGCATTGATAAATGACAATGATATAATTATATTTTTGGATTCCAAGTGACATGAGAGTCAGAAAAGGTAAATGAGTCCTCGAAGTTTAGATTCCCGAGAAAAGTCCTTGCATGTTCGAAGGCATCAATTGAAACAGTAATAGTTCTTCCCTTAGGTGTAGGGTTTTTTCACACCCTCTTACAACAACGTTACTGCTATAGCTAAACTTGTAGAGGATACAATGAATGAGTCACTAGATTTAGTATGGAAGACAAGTTCTCCAGATGAATTGCCAGTACGAAACTGTTTACCTAAAACATAATCAGTATAGAACTTAGATATTGTCAGATTAGTACATTGCTAAATGAACTGAAATTGGAGTGACATGAATACGTGAATGACCAGATGAAGTCGGTGGAATTGAAGAATTTTCCAAAATAACCGATTTCCCTAATCCTTTACGGATCATTGTGACATCACTCCCGCTTCCATGGGCATATATGTCATCTTTGAGACTCAAGGAAGCTTAAAACATGTAGTATATACCATCAAATGTGAATATATATAATAGCTTCATAAAAGGAAATGAGATGTACATAATAAAGAAAGTGACATTGTTCGGATGATACTAAACACCTTGAAGCAAAAGATCGGCCATGGAAGGCAAACGATGATTAATGTATGAAGTGGAGATTTTTTCTGCATTGTTTATTTTTTCAGTAGAGACAATTTTGCCACATTCCTCCCAACAGAATTAATTAGGGCCATCCAAAACTAGTCTCCTTGTCGACATTCCTTGATTAATAATATTAAGAGGTATATTCTGTAAATGTTGATTTAGAATAAAATGATGATATGTTCAACTCCAATTTTGATGATAAGTGAAAGTAATCCAGTTTAGCACTTATACATCTTCAATGTGCCTAATGATATGAAAGTTACCTTTACTAAAATTTCAAAAATCTATTGTGTAGTTTGTATTATACGCAAAATTTAGAATTTAAAGTAGAATGACATGACTATGTGCTTGATGTACAAAAATATAGTATTATCTATATTGGCCTATATTATTATTAATGGAAATGAATTAAAGTAAAATAATCTTAAAGACCTTTCATCAAATAGTTACGAAGCTTTGATGAAGGAAGCGTTAAAGGTCGTTGGGAAGACAAACATAAACAAATAACAAAGATAGACAGTAAATCATCTTCAAAACACAACCATAAACACAACTCATACATCAAATGCATAATTAAGAACTCACAATAAACACCTAAAGTATAAGTTAAACTTAGCACAACTTCGTTGATGAAAATAGAACAAAAGAATAATATCGATTCAGTTAATAATGGTTTTTTGACGGTGATGACTGCAATACAAAACCCAAACAGAAGAGAGGATTTTGGATTAGTGTTGATGGCTTGAATAAGAATGGAGTAGCCTTTTATGTTTTTGTCTTTGAAAACTTCATACAAAACAATGTAAACTATGTCGTTTATTATTTACTGTAGTTGTTTGGAAGTAGTATTAATTAATTTGCTACGAATATTGTATTTGGTCGACAAACGTCAAATGTAGCGACTAATATATAGCTCGTCGCCAAAGCCCGCGGGTTCATAAATAATTTTTAATTAATTTATTTTCCTATTCCAAATAAAACATAATTTAAATTAAAAATTAAATTATTCAATTGAAAATTATTTGCAAATTAATTTGTTGACCATTCAAATAAATTATAATTGACTTACAATTTTAAGAAAATTATACATTTTCATTATTATAATTTTAAAAAACGTATTTCATAAAATTATACATTTTAATTATTGTAATTTAGAAAAACTAAATTATAATAATTTAACAAGACATTTTAATATAATTAGAAAACTATTTCTAACAAATTATATTTAAAGATTAGTTATTCCCAAAAAATAAGCAAATAAAGAACAATTGTTGCATATATAAGTGAGAAGATTAATTTAACAATTTGTATAAAGTATTGGGAATACCTCATATATATTAATCAATTAAGAAAATTAAGAAAGTAAAGAGATTGCTTCGATTTTGGGTAACTAAAATTACTTCGTCACAAAAACTGAAAAGATATATTTAAATTAAATGTATCTTTTTATACAAATAATAAGGTTAATGGTAGATTAAGGGCTAAAGGGTATATGTTGTCA
>JAOQMS010015474.1:0-16203 GCA_027563885.1 Erythroxylum longipes
ACTGTTTGATTGTTTAGTGATGTGGCACACCACCCTCGCGGGGCACGGATTTGGATATCACCGTCGATATCGGGTTCAGGTCCAGTGGGAGTGGGGTGTTACATTTTACTTGATCCGGATCACTTTCCTTCATCAAGTAACAATCCATGGTATCATGGTCCATCTATCCACAGAGCTCACACTTTAGTTGTACAGCTTTTACTGTGGTTGTGGACGAAGCCTTCATGCTATTGAGCTGTCGCGTCAAGATGTCAATTTTTCCTGCATTTCTAGCATTTGATTGACAACCATAATTCCTTTTTGCTCTCAGGAAGTAGTACTCTATCTACTTTGCTCGTTTGTCCACAAGAAGCTATTACTCGCCATCTCCTCTATCAACTCTTCTGCTTTATAAACTGTCTTCCTCATTAGTGATCGTTTTGAAGCTGTGTCAATCGTGCCTCTCATTGGTGGTTTTACTCCATTGTAGAATGTTTGCAATATGAATTCCTTGGGTAAATTATAGTGTGGGCATTTTCGTGGCAAATCCTTATATCTCTCCCATGCTTCGTAGATCGATTCCCTACCACCTTATTGAAAATTAGTAATTTCCTTGATGATCTTAATGGTCTTAGTCAAAGGGAAATACTTATCTAAAAAAGCATGAACTAGTTGATCCCATGTCGTGACATTGGCTGGGTTAAGGGAATGGTACCAAGTGTTGGCTCTATCTCTAAAGGTAAAGGGGAAAAGCCAAATTCAGACTGCATCTTCTGAAATATGATGGTATTGAAAGGTGTCATAGATTTCAAAAAAGTTCACTATATGTGCATCGGGATTTTTGTTTGCTAGTCTACAAAACTGCACATTCTGTTGAAGCATATTTAGGAGGGCCGGTTTTATTCCAAATGAGGCTACTTAAACAGGCGGCCTAGTTACTCCTTGATTTGCTGCATTGAACCTTAGTCTCATAAAATCCATAAGGGTCCGTTGTTGATGTCCTTGGTTCGCTCTGCGGTCCATAATCTGCTGAAATTCCTCGGCCATTATTGATTTCACAATTTCTTCTTCTCCTTCACATCGAGTTTTACTAATGGTTCGTTCTAGTCGAGTGACGTCTAATTTTAAAGTTTCAACTACATAACTCGAACCTCTCCTGACTTTTGTGTTTATATACGAGCCCGATTTCTGAAATACAAAAGAAAGAACGAAAACAAAAATTAAAAATGCCTTAAACTCTAGAACTAAACTAATCGCCTCCTCGGTAATGGTGTCAAAAACTTGGTCGTAGGTTTCTAATATGAAAAAGCTTTAATAAATAACCTCGATATTTTGCAAGTGCAATGATCGTTCGCATAGTACTTAAGGTGTCGATCCCACGAGGAGGATTAATCTAATCCTAAAATCCAAGGTCAAAAATAACTCGCAATAATTCAAATGAACAAAACTATAGCAAGAAATTACTTCAATCACGCAATCAATTCCAATAATCAAATTCAAAAATATAAAAAATAACATATGCAACACCCAATCAAGAATCAACCTAGGAACTACCAATTGAGAGAAAGGGGAATTTTGTCCGACTTTAATGAAAACTTAACTGATTATGTAATATTAGATTACCGGTTCTAGACGGTCCTAAGGTTGATTACTCTCTCTCGAGTTATACCTATTAAACCTAATTTATAAACCCTAATCAGATTTTGGGAATCGTAAGCTCTCGATTCATAATTTATCCAAAACCTAAATTAGATCTAAAGTTGTCCAAAAACTGCCAAAAACCTATACAAGATCTCTCTTCGTACAAATTTACCAATTTGATTTAATTATTGTTCTATTAAATTACCTAACTCTCATTAGCCAAATTTAATGATTTTTCACTCGGTTCACCCTCTCAGTTTATCACCGAATTATGCATGTGCAGAAATTAAATCACTAGAAATCCAATAAAACGCAACAAGCAAATTTCATTAAGATCAAAGATAAAATAACTCGAGGAGAGTTTAGGCAATCCTTAACATTCAACAATCCTATCATCAATGGCTATCCCAAATTCTACACAATCATAAAATTGAAATTAAACTAGAATTATAATCAAAATGGATGACGGAGGTAGCAACGACAGGAAACCTCCTGTTTTAGGAAGTACTTCGCATAAGCTTCTTCTCCATATCTCTCTCCCTTCATCTCTTTCTCAATCTCTTGGTAACTTCTTTAGGGTTTCGAAATTGTGCCTGATGCAAAAGCTCGTCTCATCTGTCTTCCTCTTGTTCTTTAAATATCTTTTGTGTTTTGAGCAACCCTATGGTTTTTCGGGGTCAAAAAGGTCTTAAAAGTCCCTTAAAACTTTAAATTTTCTCTTATTTGCGTGCCTGCTCATCGTAAGCCACGATTATAGCCTTGTATGCCACAATCGTGGTCTGCATCTAATTGTTTCTATCATGATCGTGGCAATTAGGCCACGATCGTAGGTTGTGGCATAGTCTTCTGTCACGATCGTGGCATATAGGCCATGATCGTGGGCTGGCTCCAGTGCTTCTGCAACGATTGTGGCGTACTGTGCCACGATTGTGGGTCGTTGTTTTGGCTGGAATGTCTCTGAAACTTTTCCGTTCTTCAATGTTGACCCTGAAACGCTAACAAACACATCAAAATACCTCAAAAACATAATATTTAAGCTCGAAGACTTTTACTAACCTATAAAAATACTTAAACACACAAACTAACATAATTCTAACCTAAACGCATACTAAACACTCAAATTAACACTTAATACATAACAAACTAAGACCTAAAACATAAAGCAATTCACACCTATCATATACCTAAGTAGGAAAGACCTAAATAAGATAGGAAATCCTTAATTTAAGGATACAAATCAGTGTTGACAATCTGATTTATCAAAATAGGAATGAAATTATTAAGGAACAAGTCTTAATGAGGCCTTATTCACTCAAAAAATGTAAATTTGGGCTGAATTAAATAAACATAACTGGCCCATTTGTTAATTGCAACTTAATTATACAGATTGGGCTTCATTCAAACCTATGGGTGATGATCAACCTTCTACCTTGGATTCCAAGCTTGGTTCACCATGTATTAAGTCTTGTCTAACATCTTGTTTATAAATAAGTAATTAATCTTGGTAATGCTTTAGCACCTTCACTAATAGCCTCTTTTTCTTGCATCTCTATGATTAATCCTTACAAAGCTTCTTTTATTCGTTTTGTTCTTGCTCTATTCATTAGATCTCCAACTTTGCATAATGGGTCTCTGGAAAGTTTGATAACATCATATGGAGCTATTCAGTCAGTATCTTGATCCCCATCAAATGGTTAACTAAAAAATGTCATAACACAGTATAGATATCGATTGAACTTCGGAATACAAGTCACCATATATGTTGTTCCAAGTTTGTGATTTTGCCATATGCGATGGCGTATTATAACTCCCATGGGAATATTTTCCTCTCCATTCTTCCATTGTGATTTTTAGCTATAGTGATGTACCTTAAATCCTAATAATACACCACAAACACAAAGTCAAAATAGAGAAGTTCAAAAGCTAAATAATCAATAATAATGAAATTAAAAATAAAATAAATAATGGTTAGATTAATAAAAGCTAGATTTTCCTAATATTACAATCCCTAACAATAGTGCCCAAAGCTTGATTGATGATTTCTATACTTATAAATATTTATCAATTTAATCGCAAATGGACGGCGAAACTGTAGCTCACATTAGCAAGTATGGGTCAGTCCCATGATGATTGCAAGTACTAGTATTAAACTTTTTCCTATTATCTAACCAACGAATTAGATTTTATTTTTACTTAAAAATTAAACTAAAAAACTAAGCTAAGATTAACACAATACTGAACTCAAACAAAGGAAAGTATTGCGATAAGTTAATATTAAGTAAATAATAACTAGATGATGAATCCCCCCCCCCTAAGAATCCTTAAATGCTAACCCTTTATCATGCAATTAAACTATTGATTATTAGATTATGAAAATTCCTATCTTATGTTAATATCTCTCTCAAGAATGTTAACAACTAACCCTCAATCGATTAACTGAATTATCTTTCTATATAAAACCCCTTAATATTGTATTATCGACTTTTGAATTTGGCTATTATGTTTAACCCTAATCCAAAGGATTTATGCCCACCTATCTTTAGATTTGCATGCAACTCCTTCCAGTTATCATTGACTTATTCACACAAAATGATTTCCAAATCTCAATCTCAATCTCAATCATATGAAATTAAATCTTGGACTAATATTCTAGATATATTAGTTCTTGAATATTATTCATAATTAAATTACAATAAATCAATTAATAAAACTGCATTAAAAAAAGATGAAATCATATTGTCATCACAATTTAAGGTTCATCATACCTAGGCACTAAAAAACTTTACTTCCTATCTATAGAAAACAAAATCTATAAAAAAATACTTAGAAGAACAACTAGAAAATAAAGAAATCATATTCTAAATCTCCCTTTGTCTGTAATGAATCTTCTTGCAATTTGGATTTAATGAATCTCTTTATTAGATTTTGTGACATAATCTTTGTGTTTTCCTTGTCCTATGTTCAGAACTACCTCTTCCCTGTGTTTCTTAAGACTAAAAAATGTTCTAAAACTCACCTCCCTTTTTTTCTACCTTCGATAATGTCCTTCTATAGTAAAAACTAACATTTTTGGAATATACACGATTATGTATGTAACTGTGTATCTCCAAAAACATATGAATTCACAATTTTACATAGGCATAGAGACTTACACAGGCAACATATATGGCCAGAAACCATAGTTTCAAATCTTTACATGTTTACAGAGACATACAAGGACACTATACATGGTCGTGTATCTCTAAGTTGCTTCAAATTCTTCTCCTTTTAGTTTATGAAGGTAATTATCACCTACAAATACATTTGAAGTGGTATAAGTACAAAAAATACTATAAAACTATTAAATAACAAGCAAAACATATTAAATATAAGTATATAAATATAGTCAAATAATCATTTATCAGAAATCGATGACCAAGGTAACATGATACTTTGAAAATCATGAATTAGTAAAAGAACCCATTACTATTGTTGGAGAACTAAAATGATTAGAATTAGAAAGAGTAGATATTAATTTTATATTTTTATATTTAATCGAAGTATTATGTGATGAAAAGATTGAATTATATAAAAATTCATTCACAAAAAGTATAGTTAAAACTAATTCACATTTTCAATATTTATGTCGTCACGATATATTGCTAGATTTCAATATGGATTTATGTATATAAGTTACTTAATTAGAGAATTAAACATAAACTAAAAGATTTTAATTTTGCTAATCCTAAATACATTTTAGGATTAGAATTTATATCCATTACTAATATAGTTAGGAATCTAATAGTTGTTAGGGTTATGTAAATATAGTGCCCTGGAAAGCAAGTGAATTTACATATAACTTAATTTTCTTCCAGTTACAATATTGTAATGAAAATATTTATTATTAATAAAACAAAAGAGTTTGGTTTATTTATATATGAGCACAATATAACTAGTCATAAGGTACCAAGGTTCCTTTGTAAGTAATATACATATACATGGAGATGTATAGGAAATATGTATATTATTATAATCTAAATTAATTGATTCACAATCGAATAATCAAGTTGGTCGCTTCATTATGGTTTAGACTATAGTGTTGCGATTTACCTCCGTGTAATTAAATGAGTTTACTTCAATGGAATGATGAGTTTCAAATCATGATAGTAGTTGACTATTGGTAATGGCACTATTAATTGAATCTAGAATCGTGTATGTTTTTTTAAAGAATAAATTAGGTCATTACTTTAATCTTAAAACATGCACTTTAGCATTCGTTTATTACGAACCACAATCTTGATGAATGGTGAACTCATGTGTGTTTCGTTATAATTCTTGATATGATCAGAATGGATTTTTACAGGGTATCAATCTAGTGTCCACATGTTAGAATTATTAATTGAAACATGCATCAGGGAACATTCCCTCAAATAAAGAGTTTATAGTGATATCATCACTTCTAGATGTTTTATGGGGATTGGTGATTAAATTGGCGCCAGTAGTTTGATGGACTAGCTACCCATCAAGTCTTAACACCAAGATTAGATCTTGTGTGTTAATCACCATGTAGAGTGAAACGGGAGATCTAGAGGGAAAAACCAATATAAGGGCAAAATGGTAATTTTAACCTTTATTGTACGGATGGCTATAATATGGTTCATAATAGAGTTTGCAATTGGATATCGTATTAATAGTTTGAAACACATTTTCTCATAATTTTAAGTAATTCAAGAGTTCAACCAATTGTCTTTAGTGGAATGACATTTGGTGAATAAGTTGGAATTAATTCTAATGAGATTAAATTAATTTCGAGCTTATTGGAGCTTGAATTATTTAAGTCCAATTATATTCCCCACTTGGCTTCTAGGAAGGTTATCTAGGAAAGTAAGAAAAATAAATGGAGGTTATCAGAAAGAAAATTATATAAAAAGGAGAGAAAGGACCGAATTGGATTCAGGCTAACAAGACTTGAACAATTTAATTAAGAGTTAATTAAATTAGGTTTTAACCCTATAATTAAATGTTGGGCTTACACTAATTAATTGTTAATTATAAGCCCAAAAGGAACATTTAATATTGGGCTGGATTTTGGTTTGATTTGATTAATTAGATTAATTGAATTGAAACAAATATTTTAAAACAAAAGGGAGGGCAAAATCGAATAATGTAGATTTCGATTTTGTAGCTAAAGGGATAGTAGCACATTTAGCATCGAATTGCTAAATACAACATGGGCTGTTTTTAGTTTCTCTCCACTCACTCCAAAAGCAAAATCGATCATGCTTCTCATCATTAAATGGTTTAACGGTTAGTTTTAAATAAATGTGGGCATGTAGAAAAATGTACAACACTTTTAGCATTCTTTTGATTAAAGAATGAAATTGTGCTTTTTCTGTCTCTCTCCAATCTCTCCAAAACTGTCGACTATAGTAAATGAGAAGGTCTCATTTTTTGTTCTTTTGAAAAGCTGAAAATAGAAAATTAGGTCTCATTTTGTTCTTTCAACTAGCCGAACATACAAAGAAAAACCTCTACATTTTTCTTCTCTTTTCCCACCAAAGGATCTTGTTAACCAAGTTGTCTAAGGTAAACAAGTGGTAGATCAGATTGGTTAAGGACATAGCAGCGAGGAGTCAAAGCTATAGCGAGGAGTCGGTAATATTTTGATCTTATTCTTATTATAATTTTTTTTATGTTATGTCATGTATGGATTAAAACCAAGTTGATTTGGTGTTTACGCGTCCGCTATGTTTTAATTTCATAAAAAGTTTTTGAAATCTACCGTTTAGCCAAACCAAGCAGGTTTTTGTTTTCGATCCAACAATAGTCACATACAAAGAACAATTGAATAGAAATGAGGTAATTTAGTCAAGCTAAACTTGATTAAAAAGTTTGAAAAACTTTAAGGTCAATTGCAAAATATTTTAAATAAATACCTATATTAGATATTAGATATGATTTAAAACTGATTCATATTTAATATAATTAATTATTCCTAGGTTTTGCTCAAATCTGTGCACCCTGCGATTGATTCTTGTTGCTCCATATGGGAGAAAAGTTTAATTAAATTTTAATTTTAATTTTAATCTAATTAATTTATTAAAAGATTAGAACTATACTATAAGTATATGTTGACTCTACATGAGTTAGTACTCTTAGTTTATCTTTTTCTACACTAATTGTAGAGTTTTTTCAATTTATTCATATGATTATTATTTGAGGTGAGAAACTTAGGTGATAATGGTGATTTTCATATAACTTAAAAATTCAAAAGAAATTGTAAAATAATAATAAAATTGTATAATAAAATAAAATTTATGATTTATGGCTTATTAAATTTATGAATTAAATATGTTATCAAATTAAAATAATTTTAACTTAAAAAATTATAAAAATATATTTCTCAAGAAGGAGATCCCCAAACCAAAAAAATGTAGTTATGATTTCATGTCTAATAAGCTAGTGAGTTAAGATTGAGTATGAATGTTAGGGACATAGGGAAAGGTTCGACAAATTTTTCTTTAGAAAAGATAAAAGTTAATTAATGAATGAGGAAATAATATAATGTGAAAGTATAAGGAAACTTAAGCAAATATAACTAGCTAGTAAAATGGCTAAGTTGACATATAATAACATCATCACTGGTGCATTACATTCCCTATTATATACATATTTCTTACTAAAGAGAATTAACATATAGAAACTAAAATCAATAACTTAAAGATCCCTTCAAATTTCCAAGAGTTAGCAACTATAGGCTGACAAATTTTAGCAACTTCATTTTGTATTAGTTGTTCTTTGATCCATCGAATACAATATTCTCGAATCTACTTTTGTATTCCATATCAACTTGTTCCATTGCTTTATTTCTCCTATTTACCTAAGTAGTCCCTTACATGATCTATTAGTGAAATTAAAATAAGAATTCCCAAGCCAAAGGTACATATCCTCCCTTTCCAAATTGGGACAATAGTTAAGTAAAATGTACTCCAAATTAGCATAGATATTACACTATTAGTTAGAATTGATCTGCACCTTAACTCTAGCATTCAAAGGGAATAAATTCCTTATGTATTGGAGTAGTTATGATTAGTAAATAGAGCCTATATAACTCCAATAATTAAAGAACAAGTAGGTTGTTGTTACTTAGCATTTGATATTACTTGCAAGGTTAGCTTTCATTCTTAGAAGTTGAGAAAGACCCTGTTTGATATTACTAGTAGCCTCCGTAATATCTTTCCCATTAACACTTGTTTACACAAGCTTATAGGTATGATTCCCAGCCTTCCTTCATACTTAGGATTACAAACATTACTCTCTTTACCTTGGGCATCTTCTTATATTTTTCCTATAACTCCACAAGAAAATCCTCTTTAATTTCTTTAGTAATTTAATCAGTCTTTTAGTAAGAAACATGTGTGAGGCTTAATAAATATGTAGAGAGCAAAGAACAAATTACACCAACTTCCTAGACTCTTTTAGAGTTTCTCAATGAGACGTAAGCATTCCTTAAATTTTAGCTTATCATAGATAGTGGGAGCCTAAGATATGTGAATGGAGGTTTCTTAACTTGTAACCTTAAAGTTGCTAAAACTCTTTTACCTAAGTGTAAAGCACTAGAAACAATAAGATGGATTTTATTATAGTTGATGCTTAGGTTAGACATATCTCGAAAGGTGTTCAAGGAATTGATAAGAATAATAATTTCCCTCTCTTTTTTGAAAGAATAAGAGTAGATCATCTACAAACTGTAAAATAAACAAACCAAGTTTCTCATATCTACTGTGATACTTGAATCCTGGATCAACCTTTAATTTATGCTTAATTAGTCTATTCATAGCCTCCATTAATTCAATAAAAATATATAGGGATAAAACGTACCCTTATCTTAAACTTCGATCTCTATTAAATAAGTTAGATGACTCACTAATTATTAAACCATTAAATAAAGTAGTTTTGATACGCAACTTCAAAAATTTTGTAATTTTTTTCCTGGAATCCATATACATTGAACAATTGCAGTATAAACTCCTAGATAATAGTGTTATAGGCTTTTTGAAAATCCACTTTCAAAGAACAAAATTTTAAGGCCCTCTTCCTTGCGTAACCCTTAAGAAATTCTTGTGCAATCATTAGATTATCTCTAATATATCTACTGTTACAAAGGTTTTCTTTCAAGCCTGAACTTGTCCCATAAGATGCACCAACTCCTTTGCACGACAATCTCACTTATGCTCATGCAAGATTTAGCCTTGTCTTGTGATTGTCGACCAACCTAATCATTCTCGAATGCCTCATGACCTTTGCGGTGTTTCACTCTCACACCCTTGCAAGAAAACTACGAAAGAACTAAATATTCATGGCAATAATAAGAACGTGAGAAAAAGATATGGCAAACGCCAACCTTTATTACTTCCCTCAAACTATACAAAGGAATGCTATCTCAATACCTAAATGTCTCCCATACTTATCATATTAAGAGAAAGGCTCAAATGAGTTATTTATAGGAACCTCTAGATGACTAAGTTAGAATCCTAATAGAACTCTACTAACTAAGATCACAATCTTATCATATCTTATCCTTATCAGATTATATCATATTAACCAATAGATGACATCCCCATTAATTGTTAAGTTACCTATGCTAAGTTTTAGTATTTATAACCTCGATATTTTCGCAAGCACATGGTTCATCTACGTAGTACCTAAGATATCGTTTCCACGCGGAGGGTTGATATAATCTTAAAATCTAAGGCTTGACTAAATTTTGCAATAAATCAAAATAAACAACTAATGCAGAAATTAACCGATCAAACAATAAATATCAAGAATTAAACTAATAAAATATAAACAAATAGCAATTTTACACAACCCAATCCAAAATCAACCTAGAAACTACCAATTCAGAGAAAGTTGTTTTAATCTGAATTTGGTAAAAATCTAATTGATTATGCAATTATCGAATTACTGTGTCTAGATGGTCCTAGGGTGGATTACTCTCTCTTGAGTTATAATCTTTAACCCTAATTTATAATCCCTAATTTAAATTATGGAATTGTAATCTCTCGATTTCTAATTTACACAAAACCTAAATTAGTTCTGAATCTGTCTAATAAACTACCAGAAACCTATGCTCGATCTCTCGTTACACGATTCTACCAGTTTAATTCAATTCTTATCTATCAAACTCCCTAGCTCTCTTTAGCTCAATTTGATTATATTCACTCAGTTCACTCTCTTAGTTTATTATCGAATTATTAAGCACATATATTGAATCATAAATAACTCAATGAAAACATAATAAATCAAACTTCATTAATCTGAAAGATCAAAATCCCGAATGTGAGCTTGGACAAAAGTTTAGATTTAACAATAACTATTCTCAACAATTATCCCAATTCTATACATCAATAAAATTGAAATGAAGGCAGAAAATACTATCAGAATGGACTAGTGGAGGTAGTAACGGTGGGAAACCACCTGTTCCAAGAAGTACTTCGCATTAAGCTTCTTCTCCGTGTCTCTCTTCCTTCGTCTCCTTCCTCAAATCTCTCGATATGCTCTCTAGGATTTCAGAATTGAATGATGCAAAAAGGTTGCTCTTTTGTTCTTTAATGTTTTATTTATATCTTGGAAGCCCTTGGGTTGATTCAGAGTCAAAACAATTCGAAATGTGTTGCAAAACTTGACATTTTCAGCTGTTTTCGTGTTTGCCTGACACAGGGCACGATTATAGCCCTGCCTGCCATGATCATGGCCAACGCCTAACCCTCTCTGTCATGATCGTGGCGTAAAGTGCACAATCGTGGCCTGGTTCAGAGCTCTCTGCAACGATCGTAACAAAAATGTCACGTTCGTGGCCTAGGTCCTATTAGCTCACCTCTTCCTATCACGATCGTGGCCTGTTATGCCACGATCGTGGGCCATGTTTTTGGCCCAATACTCTTTGAAACTTCCTCATTATTTACTATTTACTCTGAAATACTAACAAACACATCAAGGTACCTTAAAATTATAATATTTAAGCTCAAAGAATAAAAACACTTAAACACATAAACTAACACAATTAAAACATACATACACACTAAACACTCAAATTAACACTAAATACCTAATAAATTGAACCCTAAAACATAATGCAAATCACAACTATCAAGATCCCCACACTTAAACATTTTCTTGTCCTCAAGAAAACAAAGCAACAAACACACAACACACAATGCAATAATGAGGCAATGGCTTCAACTTCATGAAATCAATTTAATCTTAAACATAATCATACAAGTTATATCTAAGCATTAATATGCAAAATCCATGTCTAAGGGCTTTGAACTAAATATATAAATTAATCGAGATGTAAGTATTAATTTATCTACCCTTTTCAAGTTCACACACACATTAATAATTGTTTGGTCATTTAGACTCTGTAACTATTACTAAGTATATTTTCATGAAAAGTTAAGATTATTACAAGTCCGGTAGTTTTTTTTAGGAGACAATTTTTTTTCTTTTTAAACATAGACTTAGTCTTTTTACATGGAGGCAACCATTGGTAATGAATGTTGATCCGGTTACTCAACTAAGTCATGTTTTTATTAAAAAGCTTAGTTGAAATGTCATTATAGCTTTTTTTTAATGTGAAGGCACACATTTGTCATGCTTGTCGATTCAGTTACTCAGCTATATCATGTTTTTAATTGGCTACTAGCTCTATTCATAACCTGAAGGCCAGCGAAATAATGATTTATTTAACAAAAAGTACATTTATTTATTTTTTTATTTGCCTACCTTGTTGTTTAAGCTACTCATTTCCATGAAAAATATTAGTTAAGTTACTTAAGTTAAAAGGTCTCAAATTACAAATGAATGTGACAACCTATAGGGTGCTAAATTTACACAAAATCCTAATTAAGTTGTATATTTATCCAAAGACTCCTATTTCACTAATTTTGTGAGCTAATGATTATTTACAACCTAATATATTATGTTCAAAATTAAATAAATTTTACTCCATCTAAGCCATTGACACATTCATACAGTTCACAAAATGCAACCTAATAACTATCAGACAATATGCAAAATCACATTCAAAAGCAAAGCATATAATCCCTCCCTATACTTGAACAACACATTGTCCTCAATGTGAGACGGGAACACACAGTATATAAAAGAAAACAAAAGACAGAAATTAAAGAAGAAAGAAAATAAAATTAAAAAATAAAAATAAAAATTAGAACTAAATGCTAATTTGGAAAAGAAAAATAAATAAATGGGTTAGATATAAATCCTATAGAGATGGAGGTGGTGATGGTGTCGGAGGCGGCAATTGAATGCCCTGAACCTTGAAAGATTTATGGATCTAAAGAATATCCCAGCTCTGGCGTCTTTGTATCCGGGCCATCTCCTTCATCATTCTGGTGTTCTCCGTAAGTGTCTTGTTGGTTTCGAAGATCGCATCCAGAACTTCCTTCCAGCCTTTCTCTTCTACCTCATCCTCAAATTCTTCACTAGACTCTTCTGCTTGCTGAGGTGGCGTTGAGCTCGAACTCGCCTGACTGGCCCTGATTCGAATATGTGTCTTCTGGCTGATATTCCTAAGTTTCATATTATGGGACTTAAGGATTTCAGTCTACCATAAGTGATGATGGTTTAGGAATTTCAGGAGATGAACAGTTAATCCCCTCCATTCCACACCATAATATGGCAGACACTATATATCCCATTCCTAAGTTGTTGCACCTCTTATGCATAGTTGCAACAATGGCATTTAACATATATGTGGATGTGTAGACTGGAATATTATGGTCCACACACCACAACATAAAAAGTTCCTTTGTGGAATACTTCTTGGTTTCAGTTTTTTCAAAAACCAATTGACATGTAAATTTGTGCAGCAACAAGTGTTCGTGGGACCTTATGATATTGTTATGAGCATTCTTGGCATGAAATTTCTCAATTCCATTAATATCAGTCCAGTATTGAGAAGGACAAAAATCCTCATGATGATCGATGATGGAGGAATCAGAGAATTTACACATCTCGCACATGATTTCTAAATTTAATTCGTAGGCTTGTCCTCCCAACCTAAACCACAATTCTTTAGGATTCCCAGGGTCATAAGTCAAGGAAGTGAAAAATTCTAGGGTGAGCTCCTGGTAGACAGGAAATTGGAACCGTATAAATTGGGCCCCTTGGATTCTCTCAGCTAGGTTTTCTACCCTCTCATGTAACTCTAGCCTATTGAGTGTGTCAAAATCAAAGTATTTTGGAACTAAGATTTATCTAGTATTAAGGAATCAGAAACGAGTACCTTCCTCCTCTGTATAGATTGGGAAAGGCGCACCAAAGTCTGCTGCTCAGTTTCATCTCCCATGTCTCGCAACTTGTTATCGTCCATATGGATCCCGTCAAGCTAATTGCTTACTCCACGACATAATTGGGTAGAATTTTGGAAGAATTTAGAGGTTGAAGAAAAATTTTAGAGAGATGTGAGAGCTTTTGTGACTTGGAAGTCTAGAGAGATAAAGTTAAAATGAAAGTAAATGTAAAAGTGAAGTTAGAAATGAATATATAGGTGGTTAAAAGGGTAAAATGGTAAATTTTTTTAAAGAATTAACGCTAATGGTTGTGATTTGCATTGTGTTTTAGGGTTTAATTTGTTAAGTATTTAATGTTAATTTGAGTGTTTAGGGTGTATTTAGGTTTCAATTGTGTTAGTTTATGTGTTTAACTGTTTTTATAGGTTAGGATGAGTGTTTGAGCTTAAATGTTATATTTTTTAGGTACCTTGATGGGTTTGTTAGTGTTTCAGGATAAAAGGTGAAGAATGGTGAAGTTTTGAAGAGTTTCGGACTAAAAACGTGGCCCACGATCATGGCACAATAGGCCACGATCCTAACAGAAAGAGGCGAGCTGACAGGACCCTGACCACAATAGTGCACTTTGGGCCACGATCGTGACAAAGAGCTACGTGCCAAGACACGATCGTGCACTTTAGGTCACTATCGTCACAAAATGGTTTAGGCAGGGCCACGATTGTGGTCGGCATCGGGCTGATATAGAAACTCGAGTTTTGCATGATTTTTCAGACTGTTTCAACTCTGGATTGAGCCTAGGGCTTCCAAGATATACAAGGAACATTACAAAATAGAAAGAGAGCCTTTGAGAGAGCTTTTCACTTATGCAAATCCATCCACAACCCTAGAGAGCTATTGAGTGATTTGAGGAAGGAGACGAAGGAAGAGAGACACGGAGACGAAGCTTGATGCGAAGTACTTCCCAGAACAGGTGGTTTCCCACAGTTGCTACCTCCACGAGTCCGTTCTGATAGTATTTTTAATTTTTATTTCAATTTATTGATGTATAAAATTGGGATAGTTATTGAGAATATTTGTTGTTGAATGTCAATTTTTGTCCAAAATCACCTTCGGGATTTCGATTGTTGGCCCCCAATTTTTTTTATTTATTAAACATGATTTAAATGAATTATGAGGTGTTGATAGATTAATTTTGGAGTTAATTTGTTATGACAAGGTTAGTAGGATTTTATGACATGGGTAAATTGATGGAATTAAAGAATTAATGTTGTAAGATTGTATAAGGGCATTTTTGGGCATCAAACTTAAGGTTATAAGACATAAGGCCTTAGGTAAGAGGCAAAATGGACATTTTATGCTCGTCAAGGGTATAATTGGAAGATGAAAATGGGGTTTTGCAATTAAGAGGAAGAAAAATGAAATTAGAAGAGAGTGTCGTGGGTGAGAAGAGGAGAAGTAGAGAAAAGCTAGGGTTTGAAGATCTTGAGGATTTTGAAGCCTCCACAAGTAAGTATGAGCATTAACCCTTCTTGATTGTTAGATGAAGCATGTTTAGGGTTGGTTAGAAGTGAAAATAGAGTGAATATGTGTAGGAAGTTGTGATGAATGGTTTATGTAGATGTGTTTGGTTAATGATCAAATGTAGTTTATAAATTTGTTTTTAGTGATATTGGATTGGACTTGTGTTGAAAATGAAGTAGAAGGGATGGTTTATGTTTAATATGGGTTATATTTGAAAGTTGGGGAGTATATAGATGAAGAATGTCGAAAAATGTCTTCAGAATGAGTTTCTGGAAAAGTTCGCATTTCACCGCGGCGAAATCCATTTTTCTACGCAGAAATGTTTTGGTATTTTAGGCATACCTTTTTGTGTAGTTGTCCAAATGAAGTGGTTTTTAATTTGGAGTAAATTAGAGATATAGGGGTACGAGTTTTGTGAAGAAATAAAGTTTAAATCAGTATTTAAGGATCTAAATTTTTGAAGGGAAGTTGAACATAGAATGCTGTGTTAGTATTGGAACAAACCAAAACTGATTGGGGCATAACTTTTAGAGTACTAAACCAAATTGAATGATTTTGGTGTCATTAGAAACTTAAGACAATGAGGAACATGTTTTTAAGGGAGTTTTATTAAATTTATTCATTTAATTGATCAGAATGATAGTGGAAAATTGACGAGAAAGTTTGAATTTTTGAAAGGGTTTGGATTCAAAAGCTTAGGAAATGCATGGATTTTAGTGAATATGTTTCTTTGGGTTCTAAATTGGAATTCCTATTGAATGGAGTT
>JAOQMS010015553.1:0-16196 GCA_027563885.1 Erythroxylum longipes
GAAATATATGTATGATCTGCACATGATTATGAACACTGTTAAGTTTCACGTTGCATATGTTGACCAAATGAATTAGAAGCTTTGAGAAACAGTTGGTGTTTATGATTGTGTGTTCTGTTCTTGGAATTGAATGAATGAGGGTGGTTGATAGGATTTACGTCTGGTTTGAGTGAGGTAGATTGTAAGATGAAGACACAGACCTAAGGAATCGTCTGTGCTAATGTCACGCATAGACGAAAAGGAAAAACACATGCGAAAGGAATTGTCTATGATGACATCACCCACAGACGCAAATGAAACACAGAAGACACGTCAGCACATAGATGACAAGACACGTCAGCACATAGACGACACGTCAGCACACAGACGACATGTCAGAACACAGAGGTAAGGTGGAATAAAGAGTAGAAGTATCATCTGTGCTGACGTCAGAACACAAAGGAAAGGACGAATAAAGAGTAGAAGTATCGTTAGTGATGACATCAGAACACAGAGGACACGTCATCACATAGAAGATAGAACACAAAGGATAGACCATGGACGATAAGTGGTCAACACAGAAGATAAAAGCCAACTACAAAAGATAGAACATAGACTATAGGTCAACCACAAAGGATAATGAGAAGGAGTTAAGAAGTTATATTAGTTGAAGAATATCATCTGTAAGGAGTTAAGAAGTTATATTAGTTAAAGAATATCATCTGTGTTACTGTACACAGATTCGTCTATGTTACTGTTCACAGACTTCATTTATGTTACTGTTCATAGACATTGTCTGTGTTACTGATTCACGGTTTATCTTCTGCCCTATTTTCAACCCTTCAGAAGATACAATTGGTCTTTGAGGTCTTCATGAAAGTTGTAGCTCTTGAAGTCATCTTTCAAACTATCCAAAGAAACTCTAAATTGGATGCCTATAGAAAAAGTTATGCAAATAGCACGAAGCAGGAATATGTGTAAAATTGGGGACTCACCAACACTCTTCCTTGAGGTATTCAAGTTGAAATGAAGCATTGGACTAGTCGACTATTTAGCTGCAAGTCAACTATTAACAATCAGACCTGTCAGTTGGATAAATGGATTAGTCGACTATTCGAGGAGCAGAGCTGAGTTTAGAAAGAGGAGTTTTGAATGCAAGTATAGTTGGTGAATGTATGTTATCCGAATGCTATCGCCGGGCTCTGAAAACGGGGTCCGACATCTTATGGTATCAAAGAATGAAAGTTATACTCCGAAACCAGGGACTGACATCTTATGGTATCAGAGCATGAAAGTTAGACTCCGAAAATGGGGTCTGACATCTTATGGTATCAGATCATGAAAGTTAGACTCTGGAAACGGGGTCTGACATTAAAAGTAGTGCTACATGGGAGGCAATCGATGGAATTTTATTTCCTTTGATTGTTCTTTTTTAGAAAGTATGAATTCTATAGTTAGGATTATTTCGTTTCTAAATAAAATCAGAAAGGCATAGGACTTTGATATGAATTTGATGATAGATGAAATACACAAAGAGAGGTGAAAGGGCTATAAAGAGTTACGAAGTGACATCAGAAAGTGATCATGGCCTGCAATTTTCCACCAATTGTAATAATTTTTTCCTTTTGTCGGGCTATGATCGTGGCCTGCGGTAGGGGTAAAAAAGGGGACATGTGACCGTCATTATCAAATTTTACCATTTTACCCTCCAATAACCTATATATTTAGTTCTAACTTTATTTTTTCACTCACTTTCATTTTTACTTTATCTCTCTAAATTTGAAACATCCAAACACTTTTGCTTCTCTCTACCAAAATTTCAAACTTCCAGATTCTTCTAACTTTTATTGACTCACAAGCTAGTATGTCACACATCAAGCAAGCAGTTAAGTGTGATCAATCAGAGGGGCGAAACCAAGTCCTGAGATGAAGGAAAAGAAATAGGGCAATCGACTACGGAGTACCTTTCCTAATCTTCTTAAATGAGGATGGTACCCGTTTTCATTCTCTTCATAATAAACAAATTATGGTTCTAAAATATTTTCATTTTGAAACTTTATATACATTAGAATTGTGATACAAGGTCAAAAGTTTAGTAGAAAAAAATTCAATGGGGTCAGTTCATTCATTTTTAATTCCCAGTTTACGAAGAACTTACCTTAGAATTTTTTGCATCCCTTCAGTACGAATCCAACAAACCAAGGGAAATGTGGTTTAGGTTGCAAGGACAACCTTATGGGTTTAATTATGAAACTTTGTTTGAAATTTGTGGTTTACTCAAGTTGTTTGTTGTGGATTAGCACGATGATTTCTGTGTCAATCCCTACTAGACTGAATTAACTTGGTTAGAGTGTTTCAATGCTAAGAACATACACAACAACATTGTTAGGAGCCACGAACACTTGTTAATGCGTAAGTTCATGTGTAAAATCATGTTTGACAAAACAGAAACTAACAATGTTTGACGAAACGACTTTTCATGTTATAGTGTATGGATCATATCATCCCAGTTTGCACAACCACCCACATCTTTAATGCCATTATTGCTGCTCGAAAGAAAATGAGTAATATCTTAGGAATGGGCTACTTGGTTTCGGTCATAGCTAATAACTATGGAGTTGAGTGCAATAGAATCACAGTCTACCGTCTTGAACTCATGAACCATCATCATTTATAGTGAGCTAAAATTCTGAAATCCCATAATATGGAACTTCGTGATATTAGTGCCAACACGCACCTCAAAGGCAGGACTGGTCAAGTGAGTTCAAGTGCTCAACAACCACAAGAAGAGGATTCGACCAGTGAGGAATCCAAGGAAGAAGAAGAAACAAGATGGAAGAAAGTACTGGATATAATCTCCACAAACACCTACGTAATTATAGATACACTTGCAGAGAACTCCAGAAGGATAAAGGAGATGGCCCAAACTCAACGATGTTAGAGCCGAGACATACGTCGTATCCATCATTATTTTGAGGTCAGGGTGTTCAATTGCCACCACTAACACCATCCCTTCCTCCATCACCATGAGGCTTTATTCTAACCCCTTTATTTTTAAATTTAGTCTTCATTTTTATTTTTTTTACTTTAATTTTTTCCTCTTTCCTTATGTGTTTGTTTGTCTTGTTGTCACATTGAGGACAATGTGTTGCTTAAATGTGGGGAAGGTTATGTGTTTTGCTTTAAGTGTGATTTTACGTATTGTATGATAGTTGTTAGGTTGCATTTTGTGAATTGTGTGAATGTGTCAATGGCTTAGATGGATTGGAATTGATTTAATTTTTAACATAGTTATGGAGAATCATTAGCTCGCAAAATTGGTGAATTGGGATCTTTGGCTAAATATGTAGCCTAATTAGGATTTAGTATGAGTTTGTCACCCTCTAAATTATCACATTCATTTATAATTTAAGGCCTTTAGTCTTAAGTAGCTTTACTAGTATTTTCATATAAATGAGTAGCTAAAGTAACAAGGTAGGCAATTAAAAAATTGTGTTTGCTAAATAAATAACTATTTTGTTGGCCTTTAGGTTATGAATAGAGCTAATAGCCAGTTAAGAACGTGATATAGCTGAGTAATCAGATCGACACGCGTCACAAATGTGTGCTTTCGAGAAAAAAATTATAATTATGTTCCAACCAAGCAGCTTAACAAAAAAACTTGACTTAGTTGTGCAACTAGATTGACATTTGTTGCCAATGTTTGCCTCTGTGTAAAAAGACTAAATTCATGTTCACAAAATGTAAATAAAAAAAAGTGTTTTCGAATCAAAGCCTACCAAACTTGTAATAGTTGACTTTTCATAAAAACGTACTTAGGAGAAGTTACAGAGTCTAAATGACCAAAGAATTATTAATGTATGTATGCAATTCAAAAGGGTAAACAATTTAAAAATTAAGCCTGGATTAATATATATGTGTACTTTAAAGGCCCAAGATGCGAATTTGGCATGTTAATAATTGAAATGACTCGAATGATTGTATTTAAAATTAAGTTTTTTCATGAAGTTGAAGCCATTGTCTCATTACTGCAATGTGTGCTGTGTGAATTTGTTTGTGTTTGTTATTTTGTTTACTTGAGGACAAGAAAACGTTTAAGTGTGTAGATGTCGATAAGTGCGAATTGCTTCATGTTTTAGGGCTTAGTTTGATATGTATTTAAATGTTAACTTAATCGTTTAGTATATGTTTATGTTAGAATTGTGTCAGTTTGTTAATTAATAATGTTTAAGAGTTTTTATGGGTTAGTCAAGTCTTTAAGGTATCTTGATGTGTTTATTAGTGTTTTAGGGTCAAAATCAACGAATGTAGAAGTTTCAGAGACACTTTGGCCAAAACAACGACCTACGATCATGGCCCATATGCTACGATCGTGACAGAAGCCCAGGATACGGCCCATGATCATGGCCTGATTGCCACAATCATGATAGAAGGCTTAGATGTGGCCAACAATCATGGCTTGCAGGGCTACAGTCATGGCCTACATTTGGCAGACACGTAGACACTAAAAAAAATCAAGTTTTGAGGGAGTTTTTGGACTTTTCAAACCCCCAAAAAACCATAGGGTTGCCTGGAACACAAAATTATATAAAGAATAAGACAAAGTAGATGAAGGAGCATTTTGCATCAGCCACCATTGAGAAACCCTACAGAGGGTTCGTTGAGAGATTGAGAAAGAAAAGAAGGAAAAGAGACGTGGAGAAGAAGCCAACGTGAAGTACTTCCCAGAATAGGAGGTTTCTCGTCATTGCTGCCTCCATCATCCATTTAGTTCTTGTTTTTCGTGTATTTTTAATTTTATTAATGCATAGAATTGGAATAACAGTTAATGATAGGATTGTGTGAATGTTGAGGATGTCTAAACTCACCTTCGGGTTGTTTTTATCTTTGATTTAATAAAAGTCTGATTATTTTAAGTTATTTGGATTCATTGTGATTGATTTCTAAAATTGCACAATTTAGCAATAGACTGAGAGTGTCAATTGAATAAAAAATAATTAAATTGCACTAACGAGAGTTAGGTGATTTAATAAAAACGAGAAATTAATCAAATCAGTAATTGTGAAGAGAGATCTCATATAATTTCTTGATAGTTATTGGACAACTTTAGATCTAATTATGGTTTTGGATAGATTGCTAATTGAGAGATTGCAATTTTCCATAATTTGATTAGGGATTACAATTTAGGGTTAATGGTTATAACTCGAGAGAGAGTAATCAACCCTAGGATCATCTAGGACCAATAATCCAATAATTCATAATAAATTAGTTTAGCGTTAAAGATAAGTAACAATTCCCTTTTCTCTCAATTGATAGTTCTTTTAGGTTGATTCTTAAGAGTGGTTGCAATTGCTAATTTGCTAATATTTTGTTATTGATTCTTGAATTGAATTATTTGATTGAATTGCATTCATGTTTTAGTTTTGTCATTGTTTTATCCTTAGATTTTAGGATTAGATTAACCCCCCTCGTGGGATCAACACCTTAGATACTACACAAAGGACCCACATGCTTGTTGATTATCGAGGTTAAATATTAAAACTTACACATATCAAAAAACCACAACCAACCAACTAACTGAATTAAATCCCAAAAATATTTCATAACTATCTTATCATCAAATTGACCATGAAATATTCTAACAAGGGTCAATACTTATTGATTGGATACTTTTCAAAATTTCGAATGGGTTTAAAATCATTAATACCCATTATTTTCCAAAAAGGGCATTTTAGCCCTAAACTTTCGGAACTCCCAAAATTCATTCTGTCGGGCTTATTTTTGTTCCATTTCAGTACCATTAAACTTTAATACCTATTCTAGTTATTTTTCAAAATTTCAAGGTTGGGTCCCCAAAATCACTATTCAAGTAAAAAAAACTATTCACCCGAATTTACTATTCATCCAGAAATACTATATACTGAAATCATCTAGATTCCATTCAAAAGTATCACCTAAATCCTTAAAGCACATTTCAGGGCTTTAAAGCTCATTCGAATTCATTTTGAAGCTTTTTAAAGTTTTTGTAAATTTTCAAGAAATTTCTGGTCGAATCCAGAACCATCTCTCATTTATCTGTGATCTTCGTTATAACCTCAATAATACATATAAACCCTTAAATTATTCTAGTACACTATAAATAGAGGATACTCTATAAAATGCATGTATAACACACTACACAGTACAATTATTGAACTAGGATATTATAAAAGGAACATATTTATAGTGGACCTCCCTTAATATAAAATAGATTTCATAAAGATTAAAAGGGATCTCATCACGGTTCTTTTAGTTTTCTAGCTTGATTTTATGATTATGAACTAAAATTTTGTTAGTACCTACATTAGATGAACCCAAGGATAGATTTTATAGTACTTTTATTATAACTTGATTCAATCCTAAGTTTCATTAAGAATAATTATTTGTTCTTAATTATTCTTAAAGTAATATTGCTAGTGTATTATTTCATGTATGATTTTATGTAATTAAGATTGAGAAATCTTTTTGTATTAATAAATCTTCTAGAATTGAATGGAGTTGCATGCATACCGGTTGACATAAATCCTCTGAATTAGGGTCAAACATAATAGTGAAATTCAGGAATTGATTAATAAAATCTCATGGGTTCTAATTAGAAACAGATTTTAGCTAATCAGCCAAAGATTATATGCTAATATTGTTGAGATATTAGCATAATTGACAAAGTTTTGTGGTCCAATCAGTTATAGATTAAATTGATTAGTCAAACCATGCTTACACGAAAAATCTTAAAAGGATTTGAAGTCTAAGTACCACTATTACCTTTGATTGTTTTTTAGTTTAATATTTCTTCCAGTTATTTAATTTTGTTCGTTTATGACAAAGTGTGTTGAGTACACTGCAAAATTTACCTGACTCTGCACACTAAAATTTATAGTTATGGTGAGTCGAGATCGAATGCACATGGAATGCTCAATTAATTTCTACAATAAAATTAATTGATGCAAGAGAAATATAAAAGGGGGTTTTTGGATTTTTAGCAATTTAGAAAAGAAAATAAAAGTATACTATTGAAAACAAATTAAAACAAGCGATCGAAAATGATTAAATTGTCAAATATAAATAAGGTCCGGTTTTAGGTTCAATCTCAGCCTAAACACGATCAAGCAGATTTTATTGTCCTAATGTCTCTACATCTCTCTTCGGACAATCAATTTGAGACTAAGAGAATGTTCTACTAATCCTAATTTTTCCTTAGGCTTTGTTTAATCAATATATGATTATTAATTAAACCTAACTATCAAACAACCTAGGATACTACCTCTATATTTAATTTGACAGTTGCATTATGATATGGAAAATGACCAATATAAGTAGTAGCCTCACATGTTCGGGTTATCTAACCTAAGTGATGTTGTTCCTAACAATATGGGATCATTAGGTGCTACTAACAAACATCAAAACTAACGAATATGGATTACATTCAATGTTTTAGCAATAAGTCTAAAATAGAACAATCCAAATAACTTATTAAGATCGCTCATTCCGAAACCTTATCAAATCAACACCAACAACACAACAATAAGAAAAGAAATTACAATATTAAAATGATAAAATAGCTTGACTGTGACCAAGCATCGACATCCCCATTGAACCAGTGTCAGGAAGCTTAACCCTCCATCTCAATCCTCAAACTATCACTATCGGCCATCATCTCCATCTTCAGTGTTGAAGAATAAAGAGAAAACTCCCCAAAATTATTGTTGTCTAAATCCTTCCTCAATAAATGAAGACCATGCCTCTGTTCCAGTGCCTCTACCTTTCTTCTTTTGTTTGCGCTCTCTCTATTTATGGAATTAATTTTTGGTCCACCATACTGTTAATTTCCCCATCTGTTGTTGTGTGTTTTAATTAAAATGCATACTGAATGTCTGCCTTACACACAATGTCTGCGTGAAATGCAAACGTTGTCTGTGTTTATGCACATCTGTCATTACTTTCCAACTACTACATCGTTTCTCCTGTAGCATTTCACTCCTGACTTTTTTGTATTTTGCTCTCCTTTTCTTTGACACTGTTGCACTAGGTTTTCTTCATGTGTTGTTGTCGTATTGTCCTTCTCCTTTAAGTCACACATGCACTATCATTTTAGTCTAGCATGTTGCATGAATGTCCCACACTGTTTGCATGTTTTGTTGTCCACCTGTGCAATGTTTTGGTCATCTGCTGACCATTTAATTCATTCTGTCATTTAGCTCATTGATTGTTGCATGCTTTGCTCATAGACTACTTCCATTTAGCTCAAATTATGCATAGGGTTGTCTCATATTGTTGTCTTACATTTTCTTCTTTCATTTAAAATAAATTTACATTACATGGGCCTAAGCATGCTTCATCTTTAATCTTATTTGTATTTTCAACATATGTCCCATCTTTCTTGGCGTTAAACACTTGCTCCAATATTTATCATTCTTGCTTCATGATGATAAAGGATGGTGATTTTTTGAAAAACAACCTATATGTAGTGCTTTTGACTCACTTTAACTTCTTTGCTTTCAAATTGTTCCTAAAATCACATATGAAATAAAGTGAGTATTTTAAGCAATTTCATAGCAATATTTACTAAATGTTATGGAATAAACTCATAATCAATTAAGCACATATCACTTTACTTTAGTTTTTTTGTTTGATTTTTACATTTTCATTACCATAATTTGTTAGATTTGATAATAGAAAGAAAGTAAGTACTTGTAATTATAGTGTTAGCAGGATCAATTCATACTTATCATTGCTAGCTCTAGCTATACAATGCACTTACACTTTAAAACTATAGAATCATAATACACATCAAGTTTTTCGCACCATGTTTAGGAACTATAATATTATGAAAACCTTAATCTAGTCATCTTTAGGTAGTTTTTCATTGTTTCTTTTATTTTTTATTTATTTGTTTATCCTTATAGCTCTCTTTCTTGATCTTATGCTTATGACTTATTTTATGATTTAGGTGGTCATTGTTATAGCCACCAAACATAATGGAAGGATGGAGAGGACAATATTCTTAAGGTGACTATATTAGGTCATCATTTAAAGCAACTTTAGATGCATTAAAAGCTCAATAGATACTGTTGACATGATATGGCATTTGTGGAGGTGATTGCCTATTTAAGAATGAAAAGAATCGTACACGTGGGAGCTCCCACTTTGCATGTAGAAGTAAACTTGTGACATTTATAGGGATGATCACCCTAATCGTGAATTTTAGGAACCAAACTATTTGTGGGAGCACCTAATTTACATGTAGAAATGTGCCAAAAACAGCCAATATGATAATACTTATAATCTAGAGGTAAAAAATTATTACAACTTTGCATGGAACAATTATGCTTCATATATGCATCTACAACAATAGAAGTAAGAGGAATATTAATTTCTTAAAGATGCTCTTACAAAATTCATTACATCAAATGAGGCTTTCACCTATAGACTTAGCGAGTTACGTGTTGTATCTTGATACATTGATCTAAACTTGAGGGAATAAGTGGATAAAATTATAATACAAAGTCGAGAGGAGCTAGAGGTTAAAAAAGATGGAAGTTTCAGTTCAACAAGAGAAAGCAGAAGAGACAACAAAAAAGATAAAGGAAGAAGATATGGAGGAAGTTGTTGTTCAGGAAGAGAAGGAAAAAGAGACAAAAAAAGAGATAAAACAAGATAAAGAGGAGGTGCCAAATAAAGAGGCTATTGAGCAATTGTAGGTATTCATCCTAAGTATTTTTTTATTGTTCCTTATTATATTGACAATTTGTTATTAAATAGAAAATTAATGGAGTTAATTGGATTTATTTATTTAATACCGTATATCTTTATTATCATGTAGTATATGGCCTATTTATAGGCTAGTGAACCTTTATATAGGAAAATGAGTGGAAGCAAGGCACTAATTATAGATCTAGGTTAAAGAGGGACTTAATGAGATGTCTAACTATAAGACTCATAAAGAACCACTAGTTGAGAGGCAACCTAACAATTAGGTTTTTTGTTTTAATGAGTAGTTCATAGGATTTTCATTTACAGTTAAGTTGTTTTTATAACTTTAGTTTTATTATCCTAATTTTATATTTGAGTTTGATGAATTTACACATGTTATGAAGGCAACATCACCCCTTGCTTTAGAAAAAACAAGATTTCACCAACATTGGATGGAATTTAACAACATTGGATAAAGTTGAAAATATTTTTCTATAAAAAAAGTACTAGTCATCCTTACCTTCTCCTTTATTCCTCATATTTTTTATTATTCTTGCATATTTTATACATTATAGACAATGTATAACTTAAGAGTAGGAGAGGGACTTAGCAATCATGGTTTTCAATTTTGTTATAATTTTGATAATAATGAATAATTCAAGATTTAAAAAAAAAGAGTTGATCAAAGATGATTCATTATATGTTTAGTTGTGATTATGATTTGATTTGTTTAGGAAAATAGTAATGAGTTTTGATGATTAAGTTGATTTCAATTTATTTCATTAATTTTCTGAATGGATACTTGATTTGTATTATGATAATTTATGTATAATTTGTACATGCACTAGTTTAAATGTTAATTTTTTTGAAACATTTTCATTAACCTACATATAGTTATAAAAAAAAAGGAAAAAAGTAATGTAGGGATAAATGAGCATAAATAATTTCACTTTGTTGGCTTTACACTAATAAAAAGGTCAAAGTTAAAGAGTGGTGCTAATAGCCATTTGAGAAAGTGTTCTAGTTGAGTAACTGAGGGAATTCATGATAAGGTGTTTACTCTCGTATTAAAAAGCTAGGTGTCTTTTCAAACATGCTTCTAAGTGCTCTTATATTGTTTAAATTTAGTGTTTTATTTCTAACAAAGGGGTATGAAAATGTTTAAAGGTTTTAACATCTTTTCATATGTATATTAACTTTTTTGTGTTAAGTTAAATGGTGTAATTTGAGTTGAAATTTGAAGAATTATAAAGTGAATTAAGTTGATTTATAATTTGAGTCATGTAACTAAATGCTTAATAATTCAATGAACTTTGCAATTGAATGAATAATGAAAAACGATATGTGCTTAAATGTTGATTAATTTGACTACACTTAGTGATTAATGTCTTAGAAATGCATAGGATACTCACTTTAGCTCATATTTGATTTTAGGTACATTTCGGAAGTGAAGAAGCTAAAGTGACCTGAAAGCATATTCATTGAATCCATCTTCTCCATGTCCATACTCTATTTAATCGTGGAGCAAGAAAAATAAGAGGATTGAAAGAAGAAGGGACAAGTTAGAATGTCAAATAAAGAACAGAGGAAAGACTTACGGTTGTGACAATCAACTGTATGGGCGTTAGACTTTCTTAAACCCATACAAGCTTCTTAACAACCCATTTATGCCCACAATAGGCCAACTTCCATTATTCTTTGTTGCTAGCTGATAAGTGTAAATTGCATTATATTTTAGGGATTGTTTTGATATGTATTTAATTGTTAATTCAATCGTTTAGCATGTGTTTAGTTTAAAATTGTGTGAGTTTGTTAATTATTGTTGTTTAAGTGTTTTTATAGGTTAGTGTAAGTCTTTTAGCTTAAATATTATGTTTTTAAGGTACCTTGATGTGTTTGTTAGTGTTTAAGGGCCAATATCAAAGAATGGAGACGTGTCGGAGACATTCGGATCAAAACAACGGCCCATGATCATGGCATAACAGGCCACGATCATGACAGAAACACTGGAGTTGGCCAACGATCATGGCCTAACAGTCATGAGATGTGCATACACTCAAAAATGTCCCGTTTCGAGGGATTTTTTGGACCTTTTGAACGCAAAAAAAAACCCTAAGGCTGGTCAGAACACAAAAGATATTTAAATAATAAGATAAAGAGGCAGAGGGAGCATTTGACATTAGCCACCTTGAAGAAAACCCTAAAGAAAATTCATCAAGAGATTGAGGAAGAGAAGAAGGAAGAGAGAAGTGGCGAAGAAGCTGACTCGACATACTTCCCAGATTAGAAGGTTTCCCGACATCACTACCTCCCGTCCTCTATTTTGATTGTATTTCCTGTTTATTTCAGTTTTATAATTGTATAAAATTGGATTTATTTAGTTCTAAACTCACGTTTAGAGTTTTGTTCTTTATTTAACCAAATTTGGTTATTTTTATGTTTATTGGATTTATTATGATTAAATAATGTGATTGCATAATTCAGTAATAAACTAAGAGGGTAAATCGAATAAAAATAATTACATATAGCTAACAAGAGTTTGGTGATTTAATAGAACAAGAATTAAATCAAATTGGTAATTGTGTGAAGACAGATCTTGCATAGGTTCACAAAAGTTTATTGGACAACTTCAGATCTAGTTAGGGTTTTGGATAGGTTGTTAATTGAGAAATTGCAACTTCTATAATCTAATTAATGTTTATGATTTAGGGTTAATGGTTAAAACTCAATAGAGAGTAATCAACCTTAGGATCGTCTAGAACCAATAATCTGGTAATTCATAATTAGTTAGGTTAAAGTTAAGGATAGGTAAGTTCCCTTTTTCTCAATTGGTAGTTCCTTAGGTTGATTCTTGGGTGTGTGTTGCAATTGTTGGATTATTAATATTTTCGTGATTGATTCTTTATTTTATTTAGTTGCTTGAATTGAATTCTTATTTTATTTTCATTATATTTTGAATTTATGCTATTTATTTTAGCCTTATATTTCAGGATTAGATTATCCCTCCTCGTAGGATCGACACCTTAGGTACTATGCGAACGAATCGTGTGCTTGCGGATTATTGAGGGTATTTATTAAAACTTATACACATCAAACACTCGATCACCAGCTCCTATGCATTTTCATGATAGCCAGATGCCTTCTCACGGTGATGCCAATTGCATTCTCACCCAGCCATCCATACTTATCATGGTGACAACTACCTAAGTGTTGTGCTTCTCATGGTGACATGTGCTATTATCCATCAAAGGATTCTCTCTTCATGTTATCCAAAGAGCTATCTCACTATATCTTGACTCATTCCAAATCACTACCATGCTTCTCACGGATGTGAGAAGTTTCTCACAATCGTGAGAGGCATGTCACAATTGTGACAAGTCTGTCACGACTGTTACAAGACTACAGAACCGTGAGAGGGCTATGCATGGTTGTGCACAACCATAAGAGGCTATCCACAATAGTGAGAGGTGCCACCTATCCCTAGGTTTACCATAAAAAGTAAAGTATTGACAGCACAAAGGGATTTCCAGGATAAACCGTAGCTGAAACATTTTTCTCTCATTTTCTCTTCACTCTTTCTTCTTTCTTCAACATTCATAGAAGCTATGGTGACAATGGAAGATGGTGGAAGCTTAAAGGTAAAGATTAAAGGCTAACTTCACAATGTCGTTTTAATGGGGATATTGACGCCAAGTCATGGTTAAGTTATTTCATCCCGTTAACATTGTAATCTCCTTTTGGATTTATGGTGATTGAATTGAGTTTTGTGTGGATGATCTTAATACATTATTTTGATTGTTCTATTATAAGCCTATTGCTATAATGTTGAATGTAATCTATAATCGTTACATTTGATGTTTATTAGTAGCATTTAATGGTCTTGAATCATTCGTAACTTAAGTTAGACATAGGAATGTCAATGGGCGGGGAAAAGCTTAGGCCACCCCTGGCCCAGCCTGACCTAACCACGGGCTAACCTTGTCAGGGGCAAACAGGGCTGGCCCAGCTTCTCATTTATTTTTTCAATAAAAACTTCCAAAATGATGCTGCTTTGGAAATAACGCTCGTGGCTCGGCCAACCTGGGCCAAAAAATGGCCGGGCTGATTAGGTCGGGTTAGTTTTGACATTCATAGTTAAATAACCTAAACATGTGAGGTTGCTGCCTATATTGATCATTTCCACTTCATAATGCTGCTGCCAAATTGAATCTATATATCTATTTTAGGTTATTTGATAGTTAGGTTTAGTTAACAATTGTATCTTAATTAAACACAACATTAAAAAAAAGTTAGGATTAGCAGAGCGTATTGATAGTCTCGAACCAATAGTCCAAAGAGTGGTGAAAAGACATTAGGATGGTGGAATATGTTTGATCGTGTTTAGGCCGAGATTGACTCTGGAACTGAACCTTATCCTTATTCGACACTTTAATCATTTTTTATTGCTTGCTTTAATTTGCTTTGGATAGTTTACTTTTTATCTTGTTTTCTAAATTGCTTAAAATCTGAAAATCCCCTTTTGTATTTTCCTAGCATCAATTAACTTTGTTACAAAAATTAACCGAAAATTCCTTGTGGATTTAATCTCGACTCACCATAACTACAAATTTTGGTGTGCAAAGTCAGGTAAATTTTATAGTGCACTCTACACGTGTTGTCAAATTTTGGTGTCATTGTTAGGGAATGTGATAGTTTAATTTTTGTTTTTTATTTTAGTTGCTATTCTATGATTATATTTGTTTATCATTGTTTCTTTTTTATTAATTGTTAACTTTTAAAACTTTGTTAATGTTGGTGTATGGTAGTTACAAGATCTCCTTGTAGAGAACTTGAACAACTTGATCCAAAGATCGAGATAACATTACGGAGATTGTGTAGCGAAGTAAGGTTAACTTTAGTAGAAGAATCAGAATCTAAATCTGAAAAGATGATGGAAAATCTAAAAACTATGGGGGAGTTGGTTGTACTTGATTTAACTCAAAGACCATTATGCATAACATTTCCAAATTTTCCTGAACATGTTACCTTTGAGTTAAATTATGGACTAATACATTTATTACCTAACTTTCATGATCTTGCAAGTGAGGATGCACATAAGCATCTCAAGGAGATCAGTATGGTTTGTTTGAGTAGAAGCCTCATAGAGTGACCTCTAAGAAAATTATGTTGAAAGCCTTCCCGTTTCACTCAAGGATGCAGCAAAGGACTAGTTATTTGATTTACATGCTAGAAGCGTAAATATGTGGCTAGAGATGAAACGGCTATTCTTAGAGAAATATTTTTCGGCCTTAAGGATAACAAGTATTTGGAAGGAGATTTGTAGCATCAAGTAGAATAACGGAGAGTCTCTTTATGAGTAATGGGAGTGGTTGAAGAAGTTATGTGCCAGTTATTTGCACTACAATATACCGAAGCAACTTTTTATTAAGTCAAGAGGACTTCACGATTATTAAATTTGGTGACAATCAAATAATAATAATATTAGAAATAAATGAACTATTTTGATAAGTGTGTTAGGTGTGCAGAAAAAACACAGAAAAAGTGAAAACACAGAAGAAGCAGAAAATACAGAAGAAGTGAAAACACAGAAGAAGTGGAAAACACAAAAGAAGCGGAAAAACACAGAAGAAGTGAAAACATAGAAGAAACAGAAAACACAGAAGAAGAGGAAAACACAGAAGAAGTGGAAAACACAGAAGAAGCTGAAAACACAGAAGAAGTGAAAACACAGAAGAAGAGGAAAACACAGACGATACAAAAATGAAGATACGCTAGTATGTCAGACAGTTAGTTAATTGGAGTTAGTTACAGAACTCAACTGAATAACGCGTTCTACAAGAATCAAGAAGCAGTTATCAAGAATTAAGAAGCAGTTGGAGACTTAAGTTATATATACTAGTCGTAGTAGAAGATTGAACAAGTCTTTGAGCTTTCAAGTGTTTACTTAAAAAGAAAAATTCTGTATTCAAAAGTGCGATACTAAAGAGCAAACTCTACTGTAACAAAAAGCTCACAATATATTTCTAGTGAAAGAAAGAAAAGGCTAAGAGCCTGGGGAGGCTAAAATAGTAGAAAGAATACTTTGTGTAAGAGACCTGAAGAGGCCCTAGAAGGGAAGAAAGAATACTTGTAAAATTGCCGAAGTATAGTGAAATCTCATACGAACTCTGAGGACTGGATGTAGCCTATGGTTTGGGGTGAACCAGTATAAAAATTGCAGGGTCTATCTTCTAACCTTTCATTTTATGCTATTTTGTTTTTAGACAAGTATATAGAAGTTATTTGCAATTTAACTACATAACTATTTTTGTATAACTTTTGTGGGATTCTTTTAATCGTTGGAAAAGTTCCTAACAAGATATATTAAAGTTTTTGTATTCACGAAAAGAATACACAATCCAACCCCCCTTTTTGTGTATCTCGTATATTGTACGTGAATTCTATATTAACGTGTGATTTACTTCAATTGGTATCAGAGCTCGGTTTCC
>JAOQMS010015613.1:0-16189 GCA_027563885.1 Erythroxylum longipes
GTAAATAAAAAATTAAAATTCTATATAAAGTTTTCATATTGATATCATAGTTGTAGAATATTTTGATTTATTTGAATATCCCTTAAAACCCCCACATCCCTTTGGGAATCCTTTGATTTCTTCCAGAAGCAAATGATTATTCATCTCCTTCTCACCTTCCTTGAATAGCCGGGACATTAAGGAATTTCTAGAAATGCGGTTAGGGAATCAGTCTGATTTTATCTCTGTTTGTTCCGTTTGAAGAAAGGAAGGATCCCAAAGAGTTTTTGATTCAAATTCAAATCCAAGAATCCTTCATCAAGTCATAGTCAATAGTTAATGGTTCCAATTTGCCTTAGGATTTTTGCTTTTGTCTCGAGGGTCCAAACTAAAGATGGGGGAAATAATGGTAACTCGAGTTTGTTAACTAGTTCATTGTATTGAGTTAGTAATTGAGCTTTTGTGAAGATGTCAACTGTCTACTTATATGATGATACAAATACAAGAAAGATGGTTCCTTTCTGGATATAATGATAAATAACAAGATAATAATTCTCAATATATTTTATGTTTTCATAATGTATGTTATTATGAGCAGTTTAAGTGGCACTATGGTTATTGTTACAAAGGTCTTCTAAGCACCAGGCTTATACTACAAGTCGTGCTTACTCCTTTGGATGACAATCTCATTTAGATCTGTTTAAGCAAGATTTAGCCTTCTCTCGTGATTTTCGACCAACTAAACTTGTTCTCGAATGCCTCACGACCCTCGCAGTGTTTAACTCTCATATTCTTGCAAGATAACTACAAAATTTCTAAATATTAATGGCAACAATAAGCACGAAAGAGGTACAATAAAATGCCAACATTTATTACTTCCCTTAAAGTATACAAATGATGCTCTCTCAATTTCTATGTCTCACACTCTCTGACACTGAGAGGAGTAAGGCTCAAATGAGCTATTTATAGGCACCTTTGGATGGCCAAGTTAGAATCTTAATAGAACTCAACTATTTAAGATCATATCTTATCCTATTTTATCCTTATCAGATTACATCACACTAACCAATAGGAGGATTAGGACTCTATTTGATAAGAGTTATCTAGGTCACAACTAACAAGTAGTAATGGTTATAGGCAGGCTGGCCCGACCCCTTGCATCATTTTTTAAAAGAAATTAGAAAATGTTGTCGCTCTTAACAAAACTACATCGTTTTGTCAAGCTGTCGCACTTTCAATATATATATATATATATATATATATATATATAATACACCTTGTTTTGTACATATAGAGTTACAAGTTGACAAATAAAGGAAAGAATAAAATGTAAATAAACAATTAATATTCTACATAACATTTTCATATTGATATTATAGTTGTAGAATATTTTTAGTTATTTGAATATACCTTAATACCCCCCACACCCCTTTGGGAATCCTTCGATTTCTTTCGAAAGCAAGTGATTATTCATCTCATTCTCACCTTCCGTGAATAGCCAGCACATTAAGGAATATCTAGAAATGCAGTTAGGGAATCAGTCTGATTCTATCTCTATTTGTTCCGTTTGAAGAAAGGAAGGATCCCAAAGAATTTTTGATTCAAATTCAAATCCAAGAATCCTTAATGAATTCATAGTCAATAGTTAATGGTTCCAATTTGCCCTAGGATTTTTGTGTTTGTCGTGAGGGTCCAAACTAAAGATGGGGTAAATAATGGTAACTAGAGTTTGTTAACTAGTTCATTGTATTGAGTTAGTAATTGAGATTTGGTGAAGATTTCAACTGTCCAGTTATATGATGATACAAATATAAGAAAGATGGTTCCTTTCTGGATATGGTGATAAATAATGTGATAATAATTCTCAACACATATATTTTGTGTTTTCATAAAGTGCGTTATTATGAGCAGTTTAAGTGGAACTATGGTTATTGTTACAATGGTCTTCAAAGCACCAGGCTTATACTACAAGTCTTGCTTACTCCTTTGGACGACAATCTCATTTAGATCTGTTTAAGCAAGATTTAGCCTTCTCACGTGATTGTTGACCAACTAAACTTGTTCTCGATTGCCTCACGACCCTCGCAGTGTTTAACTCTCATATTCTTGCAAGATAACTAAAAAATTACTAAATATTAATGGCAACAATAAGCACGAATGAGATACAATAAAATGCCAACCTTTATTACTTCCCTTAAAGTATACAAATGATGCTCACTCAATCTCTATGTCTCACACTCTCTGACACTGAGAGGAGTAAGGCTTAAATGAACTATTTATAGGAACCTCTGGATGTCCAAGTTAGAATCTTAATAGAACTCAACTATTTAAGATCACATCTTATCCTATTTTATCCTCATCAGATTACATCACACTAACCAATAGGAGGATTGATAGGTGTATTTTAGGATATGTTTTTATAGGTATTTAGCATGTGTTTTCTTGCATAATTGTTGCTTATTACTCTAGTTTAGGATTTAGTTTGCATGTTTTCATTAAGTTTGATTTCCATTGTGTTCTTGTGTGTTGGATGCTAATTAAGGGTAAGAATTGCTTATTTTTATGTGGGAAAGGAGAGGAAGCAAGTTGGAGGATGAACAAGAGAGTATAGAAGAGAAGACAAGAGGATCACAATTGGGACCAATTCGCACATTTGTAGGAATAATGCAAATTCCCGCGGATGTGGGAAATCACAACAAAAGGTTTCTATTTATAATTCCCACGCTCGTGGCAATCATGCAGATTCCTACGAGCATGAGAATTGAAATCCGAGGCAATCTGCGAGGCTTCATTAAACCTAATTTTTGGACTATATAAAGACAATTAAGCCTCCATCTTCTGGGGGACGACACCCACCTGTAGAAAGACCATCCTTGGGTGAAGAACACATGTTTGGAGCATCAAGGAAGGATTGAAAACGAGGATCATCATCAAGATTGGGCAAAATAGCATATCAACACCAAAATTCCAGATTTTAGCAAAGAAGAGAATGAGTTTTCTTATTCACTTTCTATCATTTTAATGTCTTCCTTTCTTTGTAAAGATGGATTATTTGAATGTTGATAGTGTTATGGAGACTATGTTAGGCTAATTTCATATTAGGGATTGCTTTTTCATTATTTTGTCAAAAATCATGTTTTATTGAATTGAATGAAGTGTCTTTGATAATTGTTGTTCTTAATTGTCATCTTACAACAAATCGAGAGAGTGAGTGAGATGAAAATCGTGTAGGATTGTACAATGAGAGTTGGCGACCTATAGACTAGCAATTATTATGTCAATTGAATAATTAGAAGAGAGATTTCAATTAGTCAATTGATCACCTATAAGATAGTTTAATAACTAGTTGAATCCGTAGAGTCATTGGGTAGGTTGAGAGATCGTTTAATCGATTCTCGTCAATTCAATTAGGGAAAAATAGTTACATCTTGAGAGAGGGTAATTAGTACATTCAGAAATCTAGGGTGAGACACAATTCAATCAATAAAATATGAGGGAGATAGAATAAGGAAAAAGTAATCTCTATTATTTAGATCCTTGAATTCAGATTTTCTGCAATTGCGGTATTGTCTATTGTTTACATTAGTCTTTTAATTTTCTAGATTAACTGCATTAAACAATTTTATTTTTTAAACAAAGTCTTTTCTAAATTAAGTGGTGTCTGGGCATCAATCCCTGTGAGATCGATATTCGATCTTTCTAACTACAAGTCACGACCCGTTCACTTGCGATTTTTTAGCGTAAAACAAGTAGATAGGTTTTACAATCCATCAACAAGGACATCCCAATCCAATTAGGACTCTATTTGATAATACTCATCTATGTCGCAACTAACAAGTAGGAATGGTATGGGCAGGCTAGCCCGACCCTTTTTATCATTTATATGTATGTATGTATGTATGTATGTATGTATGTATACCCTGTTTTGTATATATACAGTTACAAGTTCACAAATAAAGGAAAGAATTAAGAGTAAATAAATAATTAATATTCTACATAACGTTTTCATATTGATATTGTAGTTTTAGAATATTTTGATTTATTTGAATATCCCTTAAAACCACCTACACCAATCCTTCGATTTCTTTCGGAAGCAAATAATTATTCATCTCCTTCTTACCTTCCATGAATAGCCGGGACATTAAGGAATATCTAGAAATTCAGTTAGCGAATCAGTCTGATTATATCTCTATTTGTTCCATTTGAAGAAAGGAAGGATCCTAAAGAATTTTTGATTCAAATTCAAATCTAATAATCCTTCATGAATTCATAGTCAATAGTTAATGGTTCCAATTTGCCCTAGGATTTTTTCTTTTATCGTGAGGGTCCAAACTAAAGATGGGGGAAATAATGGTAACTTGAGTTTGTTAACTAGTTCATTGTATTGAGTTAGTAATTGAGATTTGGTGAAGATTTCAACTGTCTAGTTATATGATGATACAAATACAAGAAAGATGGTTCCTTTCTGGATATGGTGATAAATAATGTGATAATAATTCTCAATATATTTTATGTTTTCATAAATTACGTTATTATGAGCAGTTTAAGTGGCAGTATGGTTATTATTAAAAAGGTCTTTCAAGCACCAAGCTTAGACTATAAATCTTGCTTATTCCTTTGGACGACAATCTCGTTTTGATCAGTTTAAGCAAGATTCAGTCTTCTCACGTGATTGTTGACCAACTGAACTTGTTCTCAAATGCCTCACGACCCTTGCAATGTTTAACTCTCATATTCTCGCAAGATAACTACGAAATTACTAAATATTAATGGCAACAATAAGCATGGAAGAGATAAAATAAAATGTCAACCTTTATTACTTCCCTTAAAGTATACAAATGATGCTCTCTCAATCTCTATACCTCACACTCTCTGACACTGAGAGGAGTAAGGTTCAAATGAGCTATTTATAGGCACCTCTGAATGGTTAAGTTAGAATCTTAATAGAACTCAACTATTTAAGATCACATCTTATCCTATTTTATCCTTATCATATTACATCACATTAACCAATAGGAGGACATTCCCATCCTATTAGGACTCTATCTGATAAGACTTATCTATGTCACAACTAACAAATAGGAAAGGTTATGGGCGGGCTGGCTTGAACCCTTTTATCATTTTTATAAAAATTAGAAAATGATGTTGATCTTGACAAAACTACGTCGTTTTGTCAGGCTGTGGCCCTTTTAACCCGGGCTGAGCCACTTGGGCAGGATTGCCATCCCTACTAACAAGATAAAAGACTACATCTATCTGGGAATGATTTATCCATATCCACAAAGATCTCCCCTATCTTCGTCTGATCCTCCCATATGGTCTTTATCTCTTTGAGCTAATGTTTATCATCTATGGTCTTATCCACCACATTATCCAAGATCTCCTCATCTTTTTCCATTGATGATGAGTTATCCAAGCCAAAGCCTATCATAGCATATTGGTCCGTCTAGTGCTTCCTCATGTCAAGTCCATTAGCCATGGTCCGTTCATTTGAGCATACACTAAGTCCTTAATCTAACAAGAACCCAACCTTACCCAAATCAACTCTTATAAGGTTCCAAACTTTACCAAAATTTGCATGAAGTTTGTTATAACTTGCTAAGTCACCTTGTAACTCTTGCATGCCATCTACATACGTGTGATCTAGCTAACCTTCCACTCGATGTCTATCTCAAGTCTTCTTTTGGTCTCATATTTGAATCTTACATTTCTTCTAAGGTTTTTGCCAATGTGCACTAATGCATTCCAACACCTAACATTGCCCCTTTTCCTTGCCTATCTTTGCCTTATTTCGTCATCCTGAGTGTCAAACATTGGTCAAGGCTTGCTAATACCCGCATGATTCTGCTATTAAGATTTAGGGGTCTAACAGCTATCACAATAAATGATAGTAGGCAATGAATGTTCAATTCTGATATCTTGTAATAGCCAATGTAACCATAGGAGTTTAGAAGTATTATTAATAAGTGATTGATATTTATCTTTAATGTTATAACACATTGCAATTGTTTATTTTTTGTTTTTCCATATGATACTAAGAAAGAAATAAAATCCAATTGTAAAATATCAATCAAGAGGATCTTTAGTCCAATTAACATTAAAGTATGTGGTGGAACTTTAAAAAGGAGGATGATCAAAGTTAGATACCATGAAATAGGGTGTCTTTAATATAACACATAATATGAATAATTGCAAAATAGTGAGTGGTTTGTGAAATTGTCATAAATTGACTCACAATGTGAAATGCATAAGTTATAATAGGATAGGTAACTATAATTTGTTCTAAAAAAACCCATTAATTATCAATATAATATAGGATCATCTAGAGGTTCTTCGTCTATTGGTTAAGATGATCATCATTGTCAATAAGAGTGGAACTAGTTTTACCATCTCTTATACCTTCACAAGATGTGAGACCAGTAGCATACTTCATTTGAGAGAGTAAGTAACCTAAATCATTATAAAAGACTTAAAATCTAAGAAAATAAACTAGATGCCTTAAATATTTCAACTTAAAGCGCATAAAGAGATACTTTTTCAATTCTATAATCCCACCATACTCCTTGCAAATAATGATTATATCATCCACATAGAGTAATACGAGCATATAGCCTCTATCTATGTATTGAACAAACAAGGCATTGTCATGCGGACTATAAATAAATCAAGATGGTGAATATAAGAGCTAAATTTGATAAACCAAGTTCCAGGGCTTTTTAAGGCTATAACTAACCTTTTTAAGATGACTGACAACATCTAGAGGATTACCACATCCTAGAGGTGGCCATATATACATTTATTTAGAAATGTCACCATTAAGAGATGTATTTTTAACATTCGTTTGAATACTTATCATTTTTTAGTGGTATTTATAGCTATAAGACTATGAATTAAAATGAGGTGGGCCATATAACAAATATCTCCTTATTATTAATATTATACTCTTAAGTGAATCTTTTAACAACAAATTGAGCTTTATAATGTTCTACAATACTAGCTACCTTGGTCTTGATATTATAGATCCATTTACAGCCAAGTAAAGTCTTACCATGAGGAAGCAGGACTAGATTCCAAGTTTACATTTTATCTAAGGCTTGCAATTCTTCTTTCATGGCTAATCGCCATAAAGGATTAGTATTGGCCTCTTTATAGATTTTAGGTAAAAAAAAATAAAGAGGAGTGATACTTGAATTAACATAATGATATTTAATTTGGGAAAGACGATTGAGATGGTTTAATGGAACTTAGATCCTTCAATAGGGCTGAATCCTAAGGTGGAACATATGGCCTTTGTTCATTGACCTTATAATAAAGAGAGACTTAAACATCACTGGTGAGTCAACAAAATCAAGAAATAAATCAATGAAGGGATCAATAAATAAAGAAGTGGAAGAAGAGACTTAGAAAGAAAAAATGAAGATAACATTTTATGTCTAACTTCTTGTTTTAAGTGATGCAACTTCCCTAAGCAACATTAAAAATGGAATATAATTTGGCAGATATATCCAAATATTCATTCATAATTTTGAAATGACCAAATTTTCAATTGATTATTGGCTCCTAAATGATATAGAATTACGTTAGAATTTAATGATTTTTGCAAATCTATTCTTTTATTTGTTCCTTGAAGTCTTCATGATTTTCTTATTGCTCCATAACTCAATAAATGATATAATGTGGTAGCTTGCACTCTCGTTCGTAGAAAATAAATATTTTTTAAAGCTGTTATGCAAAATTAATCCCATAAAGTACAACAATAATATGTTTCACAATTTCCTTTATGTCCATATATGTGAAAAATATAAGATAACTATCCAACAAATAATATGATGGTACAGATGGTACGATTGATGATTTTAGAAAGCACAAATGGATGTAAAACCTGTGCCTGTGACTGACACAAAGCAGATTGATGTGAAACTTGGTAACTTAAACTTCATGTTCAGTCTCTCCCAAAACTTGCAAACCAATATCTGATTACTGAAAATATTGCATCAATTCCTCCCAAACTTCAAAATTTGTTGACTTTAAATCAAGAAGACATATATCTGGTGATTGAAAACAAGAAGACATTATTGGATTTAATCTAACATATGGGCACATATAAATATAAATTAATTGTATATTATGGGCTATCAATTCCATTCCTATGCTTATTGACACAAACTTTAAAAGCGAATGATATGATTGTTCTTGGTGTCATGGATCTAGACTTTGTATTAAGGACTAAAAGACTTATCGATCTTACGACTAACAGTTCCTCTAATGATAAGAGGGATATGGAAAGGTGGAAATGTTTAAATCACATGAGTCTTATAATCATAAAACGTGCTATTTTGAAAACCTTCAAGGGCATTATATTCAAAAGGGTAACTACTGCCAAAGATTACCTTGAGGAAATTGAAAAGAAGTTTACCAAAAAGCAAAAGGCTAAAACAAATACTATTTTGGTAAATCTCATTTCAATGAGGTATAAGTGAAAAGTAAACATAAAGGAGTACATCTTGGAGATGTCTCATCTTGCTTAGAAACTAAAGTCACCAAAGTTAGAGCTATTGGAGGACTTATTTGTGCACTTATTTTTGATATATGTTCCGAAACAATCGAGACAGTTTAAAGTTAGCTACAATTGTCAAAAGGAGACTTGGACTCCAAATGAGCTCATTTCTCATTGTGTGTAAGAAGAGGAAAGGCTAAAGCAAGAGAAGACAGAGAGTGCTCATTTGGCAACTACCTCAAAGGACAAGAACTTGAAAAGAAAGAAGGGTAAGGAAATTGCAAGTGCCGTATCAAAAAAGAAACAACAGAAACATCAATGAGGCTTTTACCTATTGTTTCTGTAAAAGCCATGGACACAAGAAAAAGGATTATACCAAATATCACACATGGTGTGAAAAGAAAGGTACATTTCTCACTTTAGTTTATTCTATGCTTAATTTATCTTTGGTACCTATACACACTTAGTAGCTAGATTCTGGTGCTACTACTCATATAAGTGTGTCAATGCAGGGTTGCCTGCAAAAGCTAATTGATGGTGAAAGATACATCTATATGGGTGATGGTAAAGTGATAGAAATTGAGGCTATTAGAGCTTTTAAGTTATTATTAAAGATCGATTATTATTTGGATTTAAATGAGACTTATGTTGTACTGTCATTTAGGCAGAATTTAATTTCTATTTCTGCATTGGATAATTTTGGTAACTCTTGTTCATTAGGAAATGGTCAATTTAGTCTTTTTCAAGAATTAATGCTTGTTGGTACCAGTTCTTTATCATTTTTTGATGACCTATATGTGCTTAATACGATTGCCTCATATAATGACAAGATGTATGTATGTAGATGTATAAAGTGAAAATTAACCAATGAGAATTCTACTTCATTATGGGAAAAGCGTTAAGGGCATATCTCTAATCAAAGAATTGAACGTCTTGTGTATGATAGAATTCTTAATTCCTTTAACTATGTAGACTTTGAAAAGTGTGTTAATTGTATTAAAGGGAAACAGACAAACCTAAGGAAATTAGGTTCCAATAGGGGCTATAGACATCTTAAAACTTATAGATACATACATTTATGGGTCATTCCCTATAGCCTTTTGGAATGGTCAACAATATTTTATTACGTTCATAAATAATTACTCTCATTATGGCTATTTGTATCTCATTCACGAGAAGTCCTAGTCTCTAGATATGTTCAAAAACGATAAGGCTAAGGTTGAGAATCAACTCAACAAAAGAATAGAAAGTGTCATATTTGACCATAGTGGTGAATACTATAGTAGATATAACGGATCAGGTGAATAATGTCTAGGACCATTTGCTAAGTTCCTTAAAGAGTGCGGTATTGTCCCATAGTACACCATGCTAAGATTTCCTAGCATGAATGGTGTTGCTAAAAGGCGAAATAGAACACTGAAGGATATGGTAAGAAGTATGATTAGTCATTCTACTTTACCAAAATTTCTTTGGGGAGAAGCATTAAAGACTGCAGCTTACATACTCGATAGGGTTCAAACTAAGTAAACTATTAAAACACTTTATGAACTTTAGGCAAGCAAAAGGCTCAATTTGAAACATTTCCACATTTGGGATTGTCTAGCTGAGGCAAGGCCATATAGGCTCGATAAAAATAAACTGGATTCCAGAACTATTAGTTGCTATTTTGTTAGATACTCCAAAAGGTTTGCGGGTTGCAAGTTTTATGATCCCACTACAAAGTCAATTTTTGAGACGGGAAATGCCTGATTCCTTGAGGATGTTGAGTTTGGTAGGGGAGATAAGGTGAGAGACATTGTCTTTGAAGAGGAATACGTTAATTTTCTCTCAATTGTTGTTGAAAATGATATGGGTTTCATTCTTGATGTTGTCGAAGTAAAAAAACCAGAACAATAAGACAATGTTGAGGAACTCCCTATTTAGATTACAGAAGTTATTACAGAAGAACAAATTCACCAACCTTAAAAACTAGTCTCATTAAGGAGATTCACTAAGAAAAGGAGAAGTGTGATTCCAGATGATTACATCATATTTCTCCAAGAACATGAGGTTGACATTAGCATTTTGGAAGATGATTGAGTTAACTTACATCAGGCCATGCAAAGTTCTAACTCTCAAAAGTGGATTGAAGCCATAAATGAGGAGATAAAGTCCAAGAAAGACAATGACATTTGGGATCTTGTCTCATTACCTGAAGGTGCAAAACCCATCGGGTATAAATGGATATTTAAAACCAAGAGGGATTCGAAGGGTAATGTAAAGAGATATAAGGCTCATCTAGTTGCAAAGGGCTTTACATATAAAGAAGGCATTGATTATAAAAAGACTTTCTTTTCAGTTTCATCAAAAGACCCTTTTAGAACTATAATGGCACTTGTGGCAATTTCAACCTTAAGTTGTATCAAAGGGATGTAAAGACTGTGTTTCTCAATGGTGACATTGATGAGACAATTTGTATGGTGTAACTAGAAAACTTTGTGTCAGGAGACCCAAAGCAAATGATTTGCAAATTAAAGAAATCTATCTATAGGATCAAGCAAGCTTCCTGTCAATGGTGTTTCATCAAGTTGCTCTTTTTTTGGTTTTGAAATGAATGCAGTTGATAATTGTATATACCATAAGTTTAGTGGGAGAAATTATACTTCTCTGGTTTTATATGTTGATGACATATTGCTTGCCAACAATGATATAGGCTTATTGTATGAAACCAAGAGCTTTATGACAAAGAAACTTGAAATGAAAGATTTTGGTGAAACCTCTTTTGTATTAAGGATACAAATACACTAAGATCGCTACTGGGGTATACTTGGGGTTATCACAAAAGAGCTATATTGAGAAAGTTCTTAAACAATTTGACATACAGGATTTTAAACTAGGTGACACCCCTTTTGCTAAGGGAGACAAGTTTAGTCTCAATTAATGCCCCAAGAATGAGTTTGAAACTAAAAAGATGTAGAAGATTCCTTATGATTCAGTAGTAGGAGTCTAACTATCTCAAGTATGTAGGGGTCTAGATATTGCATATATTGTTGGAATGCTGGGCAGATAATTAAGCAATCCTAGAATGGATCATCAAAGGGCAGCTAAACGAGTTATACGATACTTGCAGAGAAAAAAAGATTACATGCTCATATACAAGAAGTTAATCAGCTAGAGATCATTGGGTATTCTTATTTTGATTTCGCTGGATGCCAAGATAGTCAGAGATCCACATCGGGCTATATTTACCTGCTAGTTAGAGAATCTATTTCTCAGAAGAGTGCTAAGTAGACACTCATAGCTTTTTTCACTATGGAAGTGAAGTTTATAGCATGTTATGAGGCATCCAATTATGGAATAAGGCTACAAATTTTTTTCCCTGGGCTACGTATTGTAGATGGTATTGAAAGATCACTAAAGTTATTCTGTGACAATAAGTCAGCAGTGCTATATTCCAACAACAACATGAGCTAAATGAAGTCAAAACATATAGACCTCAAGTTATTGGTTGTTAAAGAAAGAGTTCAAGATGGTCAAATGTCTATCGAACATATTGAGACAAACTCTATGGTTGCAAATCCCCTCATTGAGGGACTACCACCAAAGGTCTTTTACGAGTATGTCACTTATATGGGGGTTGTATCCATTGACGATATGTCATTTTAGTGAGAGTTTATTATTTCAGATGATTGTCAGTTATAGACACTTTTATGATTTATTTGAACTTTAAAGTTAGTTTGGTTGATCTCACTAAAGAACAAGAAATTTGGATCAGTTGGAAGTAGGTATGTTAAGATCACATTACATATAATTTCCTTACAACACATCCATGCTTGATATGTTGTTTAATTATATTGGAATATGTGACCATTGATGGGTTTAGTTATGATATGTGTCTAACAGAAACTACTTTGATCTTATTTTAAAATAATTAATGAACAAGATTGATTAAAGATGTATTTGGTAGTGATAGCAAATTTTGAGCTCATAAGGTTATGATATGATATACAATTAAAGGAGTTATATATATATGACTCAAGTGGGAGATTGTTAAAATTAATCCAACTGGTGGGCACACATATATATAGTATAAGCTTTAATGTATAGAGACCTAATAGTCTGATTTTTATTTTATGATGAGTTAAAATAGAAATAAGGCAAACCCATGGAAATACCCCTTTATCAACGAAAAATAGACATTATGTAACTTTATTGCACTAGAAAAAGCTCTGTTATGGACCCCACCCTTTCATCGGATTATCTCGGAGAAAGGGCTAAGATTTTTCTATACTTTCTATTACTAATTAGTAATAACGTAACAATTTTGTTTTTCATTTGTAGGAACAAAGAGAAGCAGATCTATTCTATACCCAATAAGTATCAATATGCAATAGAAATAAAAAAGTTATATAAAGAATTAAGGTTATAGTCCCCAAGTAATATGAATGATTATCTTTTATAATACATTACAACATAGAAGGTTATTAGCGACAAAAATAAACGTTGCTAAATAACAAAACATCGTCGTAAATACTAATTTGTGACGAAAAAAATCGTCACCACGATCATCGCTAAATCTTGGCAGCAAAACAACTTCTGTGATGTTTTACTGAAATCTTCACAAAAACCTTTTTTCGACATAAAAAATTTGTCAGTAAAAAGTATAATCGATGAGAACAAAGAACGTAGTAAGTTTTTCCCTACTAAACTCTAGTCGTAGGTAATTATTTTTAGTGACGATTTCTTTTTGGTAGTGGAATAGTTTTAGCTACTAATTTTTTGTTGTAGGTAAATGTTTTTAGTGACGTTCCTACAAACATAGGTAAAAACGTTTTGTGACGATTTCGTTTTCGTAGCTAATAGTTTTTAATGACGATTTTGTTTTTGTAGCAAAATAGTTTTAACTACTAATTTGTGGTTGTAGGTAAATGTTTTTAGATACATTCTTGTAAACGTAAGTAATAACTTTTTGTGACTATTTTGTTTTGATAGCTAATATTATTTAGTGACAAAATTTAATTTTCAATTTAAATATTTTAAAATTGTTAAAAAATTATTTTAATTTATTACAATTTTAAAGACAGTTTGAAATATAAAAATGATTCATTTTATAATTAATGTTGGTGACATACTTTTTAAATAATAATAAATTGAAAAAAATAAACATATAAAATAGAATGCATTTTATATACAAAAATATTTACACATCATTTGCAAACTAAGAGTCTTCATCTGAGTCACTACTACTAACATAGGCAGAACCTAGTAATTGTTTAACCATATTTTTAAGCTTATTCACTTCTTTAATAGTACAATCTAACTTAGTCTTTAGTTGTTGATTCTCCTTTTGAAGCGCCGTCATATATGCTGGTCGTGACGAAGATGCACCAACAGGCTTAGGGTCATACCCAAGACCTTTGATGTAACATCCTATTTCCATATTAAGGGTTAGAATCGTATATTTCTGTGATTGAGAAATAACACTGAGAGATTAGAAAAAAATTACATTTCATGCCCATGCATAAAATAGCATCATGTACGTGACATTGATTATTGCACACAGTACAAAAATTTGTTTATGCACTCAATTGACATTTCCAGGTAAAAATGATTGATTTAATGTGATTAAGATGTGATAGTGAATATTTTGTTCTGAAAATTGAGTTGGTGTGTTTTATTAGTGATTTAGAATTTTTGGTAAAAATTGAGAAATTTCTAGAATTTTGGGAAATTTTAGACTAGGAAAAATGCTAAGTGGTGAGACAATTACTGAATAGTGGCAGAAATAAGTGTCAGATGGTAATAGAAATTTTTATGAATGACATTGGGACTTAATGACATATGTCATTGAAAATTAGGAGAAATTTGGGTTAAAAATTGGAGGCAAATGGACTAGCTTATTAAAAGATCAAGAATAGACCTTGAGAGGGTGACATGTGGTGCTTGCCACACCACTTATTAAGTCACATTTTTATTAAGTGAAAGACTTCACTTGCCAAAAACGACACATGCTTCATTTTTGTTCAACTTCTTCATTTCTTCATCTTCTTTATTCCTCTCCTTCACCCACAACATCCACTCTCACCCCCATTATGTTGATTTTTGTTCAACTCTTTCACCTTACTTCTTCAAGATTCATTGTCTCCCTCTTCTTGTTGCTAAAAGACCCAACCTATTTCACCTTGAAAGTTGATTTTCGTGGATGATGGTGGAGTTAGGGTTTCTTGGAGACTCTTGAAGAATCTTTAATTAAATCAAGTAAGTGATGTTTTAAATATCATGAGTATGGTTAAATGAAGCTAGAATGATGAGTATATTGAGATTGATGACTTGATTATGCCATTTTTGTATGTGTCGTGAGTTATAAAATGTGTATGCAAATGCCTTGCTTTTGTATATGTGTATGATGAATAATGAATCATAAATTTTTATAGTGATGATTTTGAGGTAGAATGATCATTAAAATGGTGTTGGATGAGTGCAGAAAATTTGATGATGAATGGGTGCAAGTATATGTTCTGTTTTTGTTTAATGATCAATTATGGATCATGAGTTGTTTGTGAATGATATTGAACTGTAATTGGGGCATAAATGAAGAGGAAATGATGTGGATATAAGTTAGAAATGATAGACTAAGCAAAAGAGATGAATTAAGATGAAATTTATGATGAGGAGTGTTGGAAATATGCTAGATGTAGTGTTTCTACTGAACATGCATCTGTATTTTAGAGATATATTGAGTTACAGTTATTCAAATAGGATTATTGTCAATTTATAGTAAACTAGACACATATGGCTACAATTATTGTCAAGAGATCGAATTTTTATTCTGTCCCAAAGAGTCTTGAATTTTGGTTTGAAGTTAAGTATTGGGTGTTGTCTCGGTTTTTGAATAGTGTGTAGAAAATTGTGTATAAATATCATAATAATGAACCAAATTGTAGGAACTTAGATTCTTTAGAAACTTAAGACATATATGAACAATGTTTTAGAATAAGGTATTGCTATAAAACCTCACTTTCTAGGTCAAAATGGTCATACAATACTAACCTGAAAAACAAAGTTGGAAAAATTGGAAAATCAGTCTTGTTTACTACATTCTGTGAAAGTTCGCAGCGGCCAACTCCATGGTTTGCCATGGACAACTTGCACAATTTCTCTCAGATAAAATTTTGCTGTGGCCAACTCCTTGGTTCACCACAGCCAACTTGCAAAAGTTTGCCATGGCCAACTCCTGTCTTCGCCGCGACCAACTTTCTTGCACAACTTAAACATATTTCAGTATTTTGATCATAACTTGTTCTGTAGTTATCCGAATGGAGTGATTCTTGATTTGGAGTAAACTAAAGACATAGATATACAATTTGTATGAAGAAATATAATTTTAATTCTGTCTCTAGGAATTTCAAATTTTGGACTGAAATTTAGTACAGGGCACTGTTATAGATTAAGAATAGTCTAAATTTATTTGCAGTACAACTTTTGGGATATTGAACCGAATTGAATGATATTGGTGTCATTAGAAACTAAAGAGATAGAAGAGCAATTTTATATAAAAAAGTGTTCCTAAATTACTCCATTTTCTTAGTCAGAAAGAACATGGAAAGTTGACTGAAAGTATGTTTGAGGAAAAATTTGAATTGATCAGATGAGTTAAGAATTTTGATCATAATGGCTTTATTGAGGTGTAAACCTAAGTCAACTAGACACATATGAGTTAAGAAAGGAGAATGA
>JAOQMS010015652.1:0-16186 GCA_027563885.1 Erythroxylum longipes
AAAACAACCCGTCGGCACAAGTTCGATGGGCAAAGCAGCCCATCGGCACAAGTGCTAGGCACCTTCGGTGGGAAAAATAGCACGTCGGTAGTCCTTCGGGGGGCAAAATAGCCCATCGGCACGGGCACCAGGAACCTTCAATGGGAAAAACACTTCAATGGCACAAGTTTAGTGGGCAAAACTGCACGTCAGCACGGGTGCTAGGCACCTTTGGTGGGAAAAACAACACGTCGGCAAATCTTTAGGGGGCAAAATAGCCCGTCAGTGGGAAAAACCGCACGTCGGCACATGTTTAGTGGGAAAAACAGTCTGTTGGCACAAGTTTGGTGGGCAAAATAGCTCGTCGGCGCGGGCACTAGGCACCTTCGTTGGGAAAAATAACCCATCGGTGCACCTTCGTTGGGCAAAATAGCCCATCTGCACTGTCGGTAGGCACCTTCGGTGGGAAAAAGAGCCCGTCACCACAAGTTCGGTGGGAAAAACAGCCCATCGGTGCTAGGCACCTACGGTGGGAAAAACAGCCCATCGGCACACCTTCGGTAGGTAAAACAGCCCGTCGGCATTGTCAGTAGGCACCTTCAGGGGGAAAAATAGCCCGTCGGCATGAGCGCTAGGCACCTTCGGTGGGAAAAAACAGCACGTTGGCAGACCTTGGGGGGGAAAACAGCCCGTCAGCACGGGCGCTAGGGACCTTCAGTGGGAAATATAGCATGTTGGCAGACCTTCGGTGGGAAAAATAGCACGGGCGCTAGGCACCCTTGATGGAAAAACAGCACATCGGCATAAGTTCGGTGGGAAAAACAACCCGTCACCACAAGTTCGGTGGAAAAAAACCCTTCAGCACAAGTTCGGTTGGCAAAATAGCCTGTCGACACGAGCTTTAGTCACCTTTGGTGGGAAAAACAGTACGTCGGTAGACCTTCGGGAGATAAAAAGCCCGTCGGCACGAGCGCTAGGCAACTTTGGTGGGAAAAATAGCCCATCGAAAAAAGTTCAGTGGGAAAAACAGCCCATCGGCACAAGTTCGGTATGAAAAATAGCCCCTCGCCACAAGTTTGGTGTGAAAAAACCCATCGGCACAAGTTCGGTGGGCAAAACAGCTCATCGACAAGGTCGCTAGGCACATTCGGGGAGAAAAACACCCCGTCGGTGCACCTTTGGTGGGAAAAACAGCCTGCCAGCACACCTTCGGTAGGAAAATAACCCATCGGCACGAGCGCTAGGCACCCTTGGTGGGAATAACAGCATGTCAGTGGACCTTGGGTGGGCAAAACAGCCCGTCAGCACAAGTTCAGTGGGAAAAACAACCCTTCGGCACAAGTTCGGTGGGCAAAACAACCCGTCGGCACGGGCGCTAGGCTCCTTCGGTGGAAAAAACAACCCATCGACGCAAATATTATGGGCAAAATAGCACGTCGGCACGGGCGCTAGGCCCATTCGGTGGGAAAAACTACACGTCGGTAAACCTTCGGGGCGCAAAACAGCTCGTTGGCATGGGATCTAGGCACCTTTGGTGGGAAAAATACCTTGTCGGCACAAGTTCAGTGTGAAAAACAGCCCTTGGCACAAGTTTGGTGGGAAAAACAGCCCGTCGCCACAAGTTCGGTGGGAAAAAAAAGTAGTCGGCAAAAGTTTGGTGGGCAAAACAGCCTGTCGGCACGGTCGCTTGGCACCTTCGGTGGGAAAAATAGTCCGTCGGTACGGTCGGTAGGCACCTTCGTGGGCAAAATAGTCGTTCAACATGGGCGCTAGGCAACTTCGGTGGGAAAAACAACCCGTCGGCACAAATTCGATGGGCAAAACAGCCCATCGACACGGGTGTTAGGCACCTTCGGCGGGGAAAACATCGCGTCGGCACGTGCGCCAGGCAGCTTCGATGGGAAAAACAGCCCTTTGGCGCAGCTTCGGTGGGAAAAACAACCCATCGGCAAAGGTACTAGGCACCTTTAGGGGGCAAAATAGCTCGTCTACAAGGCCGCCAGACACCTTCGATGGGCAAAATAGCCCATCGGTACGTGCGCTAGGCACCTTCGGTGGGATAAACAGCCTGTCGACCCAAGATCGTTGGGAAAAAAACTAGTCGGTCCAAGTTCGGTGGGTAAAACATCCCATTGGCACGGTCGCTAGGCACATTCGGTGGGAAAAAACAGCCCGTTAGTGCACCTTTGGTTGGCAAAACAGCACGTCGGCACAGGTCTAGGTACCTTCGGTGGGAAAAACAACCCGTTTGCACGGGCGCTAGGCTCCTTCAGTGGGAAAAACACTACGTCGATGGACCTTCGGTAGGTAAAAAGCCCGTCAACACGGACGCTAGGCAACTTTGGTGGGAAAAATAGCTTGTCGGAACAAGTTCGGTGGGAAAAACATCCCCTCGGCATAAGTTCGGTTGGAAAAATAGCCCGTCGCCACAAGTTCGGTGTGAAAAAACCCGTTGGCACAAGTTCGGTGGGTAAAACAGCCGGTCGACAAGGTCGCTAGGCACCTTCGGGGAGAAAAACACTCCATCGGTGCACCTTCGGTGGGAAAAACAGCCCGCCGGTGCACCTTCGGTGGGAAAACAGCCCATCGGCATGGGCGCTAGGCACCTTTGGTGGGAAAAATAGCACGTCTGTGGACCTTCGTTTGGCAAAATAGCCCGTCAGCACCAGTTTGGTTGGAAAATTAGCCCTTCAGCACAAGTTCGGTGGGCAAAACCGCCCTTCAGCACGGTTTGTAGGCACCTTAGGTGGGAAAAACAACCCGTCTGTGTACCTTCGGTGGGCGCTAGGCACCTTCGGTGGGAAAAACAGCCCGTCGGCACAAGTTCGATGGGCAAAACAGCCCGTCGACACAGGCGCTAGGCACCTTTGGTGGGAAAAACAGCCCATCAGTAGACCTTCAGTGGGTAAAATAGCCCATCCGCCTGGGCACTAGGCACCTTCGGTGGGAAAAATAGCCCGTCAGTAGACCTTCGGTGGGCAAAACAGCTCGTCGGCACGGGCGCTAGGCACCTTCGGTGGGAAAACAGCCCGTCGGCACACCTTCGGTGGGTAAAACAACTCGTCGACAAGGTCGGTAGGTAGGCACCTTCAGCATGGTCGGTAGGCACCTTCGGTGGGCAAAATAGCCCGTCGGCATGGCTGCTAGGCAACTTCGGTGGGAAAAACAACCCGTCGGCACAAGTTCGATGCACAAAATAGCCCATCGGCACGGGTGCTAGGCACCTTCTGGGGGCAAAACAGCCCGTCGACACGAGCGCCAATCACCTTTGATGGGAAAAACAACCCTTTGGCGCACCTTCGGTGGGCAAAATAGCCCGTCGACATGTGCGCTAGGCACCTTCGGTGGGATAAACAGCCTGTCGACACAAGTTCAGTGCGAAAAAAACTAGTCAGCCCAAGTTTGGTGGGTAAAACAGCCCGTTGGCACAGTCGCTAGGCACATTCGGTGGGAAAAAGAGCCCGTCGGTGCACCTTCGGTGGGCAAAATAGCCCGTCGACACGGGCGCTAGGCTCCTTCAGTGGGAAACACAGCCCATCGGCATAAGTTCGTTGGAAAAAATAGCCCGTTCGCACAAGTTCAGTGGGAAAAACAGCCTGTCGCCATGTGTTTGGGGAGAAAAAACCCGTCGGTACAAGTTCGGTGGGCAAAATAGCACGTCTGCACGATCTCTAGGTACCTTCGGTGCGAAAAACAACCCGTCAGCACACCTTTGGTGGGCAAAACAGCCTGTCGGCAGTTGCGCTACACAACTTCGGTGGGAAAAATAGCCAGTCGGCACAAGTTTGGTGCGCAAAACAGCCCGTTGGCACGAGCGCTAGGCACCGTCGGTAGGAAAAACAGTACGTCGGCACGGGCGTTATGCACCTACGGTGGGAAAAACAGCCCGTCGGCACAAGTTCGGTGAGTAAAACAGCCCGTCGGTACGAGCGCTAGGCACTGTCGGTGGGAAAAATAACATGTCGGCAGACCTTTGGTGGGCAAAATAGCCCGTCCGTATGGGCGCTAGGAAACTTCGTTGGGAAAAATAGCCCATCAGCACAAGTTTGGTGGGCAAAATAGCACATCAACACGACCGCTAGGCACCTTCGTTGGGAAAAACAGCTAGTCGGTGCAACTTCGATGGGTAAAACAGCTCGTCGGCACAAGTTCGATGGGCAAATCAGCCCATCGGCATGGTCAGTAGGCACCTTCGGTGGGAAAAACAACCCATTGGTGCACCTTCGGTGGGCAAAACAGCCCTTCGGCATGGATACTAGGCACCTTTGGTGGGAAAAACAGCCCGTCGGCACATGTTTGGTGGGTAAAACAGCCCATCGGCACGGGCGCTAGGCATCTTCAGTGGGAAAAACAGCATGTCGGTAGACCTTCAGGGGGCAAAATAGCACGTCGGCACAGGCGCTTGGCACCTTCGTTGTGAAAAACAGCCCGTTGGCATAAGTTTAGTGGCAAAAATAGCCCGTTGACACAAGTTCGGTTGGAAAAAAACTAGTCGGCACGAGTTCGGTGGGCAAAACAGCCCGTCGACACAATCATCAGGCACCTTCGGTGGGAAAAGCAGTCCGTCGGTCCACCTTCGGTGGGCAAAATAGCCCCTCGGCACGGGCGGTAGGCACCTTCGGTGAGAAAAACAGCCCATCGGCACAAGTTCAGTGGGCAAAACAGCCCATCAGCATGTGTACTTGGCACCATCGGTCGGCAAAACAGCCCGTCTGCATGGGCGTTAGGCACCTTCGTTGTGAAAAACAGCCCGTAGGCACAACTTCGGTGGGAAAACCAGCTCGCCGGCACGGGCGCTAGGCACCTTCAGTTGGAAAAATAGCCCGTTAGTAGACCTCCGGTGGGAAAAACAGCCCATTGGCACAAGTTCAGTGGGCAAAACAGCTCGCCGGCTCTAGTGCTAGACACCTACAGTGGGGAAAACAGCGTGTCGGCACACCTGCAGTGGGCAAAAAAGCCCGTTGTGTCAGGGGCTCAGATTTTATAACCTTGGACGTCAACACACCTTCGGTGGGCAAAACAACCCATCAGCACGGTCGGTAGGCACTTTTGCTGAGAAAAGCATCTTGTCGGCAAGGGCCCTAGGCAACTTCGGCGGGAAAAATAGCCAGTCGGCACGGGCGCTAGGCACCTTCGGTGTGAAAAACTGCCCCTCGACATAAGTTTGGTGGGCAAAATAGCCCTTCAGCACAAGCGTTGGCACCTTCGGCTGGAAAAACAACTCGTCGGCAAAAGTTCAATGGGCAAAACAGCCCGTCGGCACTGGCGCTAGGCAACTTCGGTATGAAAAACAACACGTCAGCAGACGTTCGGGGGGCAACTAAGGTGGAAAAAACAGCCCATCGTCACGGGTGCTAGGCACCTTTGGTGGGAAAAACAGCACGTTGGGCAGACCTTCGGGGTGCAAAACAGCTAGTCGGCACGGGTGCCAGGCACCTTCGATGGGAAAAACAGCCCTTTGGGGCGTAGTCGGTGGGCAAAATAGCCAATCGGCACGTGCGCTATGCACCTTCGGTGGGCAAAATAGCCCGTCGACATAGTCGGTAGGCACCTTAGGTGGGCAAAATAGCCCGTCGGTATGGGCGCTAAGCACCTTTGGTGGGAAAAACAACACGTCGGTACAAGTTCGATGGGCAAAATAGCCCGTTAGCACAAGTTCAATAGGCACCTACGTTGGGAAAAAAGCCCTTTGGCACAGTTGGTAGGCACCTTTGGTGGGAAAAACAGCCCATCAACAAACCTTCAGTGGGCGCTAGGCACCATCGGTGGAAAAAACAGCCCGCCGGCACAAGTTTAGTGGGCAAAACCGCACATCAGCATGAGCGCTAGGCACCTTTGGTGGGAAAAACAGTACGTCGGTAAATCTTTAGGGTGCAAAACAGCCCGTCAGTGGGCAAAACCACACATCGGCACAAGTTTAGTGGGAAAAACAGTATGTTGGAACAAGTTTGGTGGGCAAAATAGCTCGTCGGCACGGGCGCTAGGCACCTTTGGTGGGAAAAATAGCCCGTCGGTCCACCTTTGTTGGGCAAAACAGCCCGTCTGCATGGTCGATAGGCACCTTCGATGGGAAAAAGAGCCCTTCGCCACAAGATCAGTGGGAAAAATAGCCCATCGGTGCTAGGCACCTGCGGTGGGGAAAACAGCCCATCGGCACACCTTCGGTGGGTTAAACAGCCCGTCGGCACGGTCAGTAGGCACCTTCAGTGGGAAAAACAGCCCATCGCATGGGTGCCAGGCACCTTCGGTGGGGAAAAACAGCACGTTGGCAGACCTTTGGGGGGCAAAACAGCCTGTTGACTTGGACACTAGGCTCCTTCGATGGGAAAAACAACCCGTCGGCACAACTTCGGTGGGCAAAACAGCCCGTCAGCGCAGTTGGTAGGCACCTTCGGTGGGAAAAATAGCCCATCTGTGTACCTTCAGTGGGCGCTAGGCACCTGCGGTTGGAAAAACAGCCCGTCGGCATAAGTTTGATGGGCAAAACAGCCGGTCAGCACAAGCCCTAGGCACCTTCGGTGGGAAAAACAGCCCATTAGTAGACCTTCGGTGGGCAAAACAGCCCGTCGGCACGAGCACTAGGCACCTTCGATGGGGAAAACAGCCAGTCGGCACACCTTTGGTGGGCAAAACAGCCCGTCAGCACGTTTGGTAGGCAGCTTCGGTGGGAAAAATAGCCCATCGACTACCTTCGGTGGGTAGAACAAGCCATCGGCATGGGCGCTAGGCACCTTGGGTGGGAAAAACAGGGAAAACAGCTCGTCGCCACAGGTTCTGTGGGAAAAAAAGTCATCGGCACAAGTTCGGTGGGCAAAATAGCCTGTCGACACGATCGCTTGTCACCTTCGGTGGAAAAAATAGTCTGTCGGTACGGTCGGTAGGCACCTTCGGTGGGCAAAACAGCCCGTTGGCATGGACCCTATGTAACTTCGGTGGGAAAAACAACCCGTCGGCACAAATTCGATGGGCAAAGCAACCCATCGGCACAAGTGCTAGGCACCTTCAGTGGGAAAACAGCACGTCAGTAGTCCTTCGTGGGGCAAAACAGCCCATCGGCACGGGCGCCAGGCACCTTCAATGGGAAAAACAGCCCTTTGGCGCACCTTTGGTGGGAAAAATAGCCCGTCGACACATGCGCTATGCTCTTTTGGTGGGATAAACAGGCTATCGATGCAAGTTAGGGGGGAAAAAAACTAGTCGACCCAAGTTTGGTGGGTAAAACAACCCTTTGGCACAGTCGCTAGGCACATTCAATGGGAAAAACAGCCCGTCGGTGCACCTTCGATGGGCAAAACAGCCCGTCGGCACGGGCACTAGGTACCTTTGTGGGAAAAACATCCCGTCGGCACGGGCGCTAGGCTCCTTCAGTGGAAAAAACAACCCGTTGTCACAAATCTTGTCGGCAAATCTTCAGGGGCCAAAATAGCCCATCAGTGGGCAAAACCGCACGTCGGAACAAGTTTACTGGGAAAAACAGTCTGTTGGCACAAGTTTGGTTGGCAAAATAGCTCATCGGCACGGGCGCTAGGCACCTTCGGTGGGAAAAATAGCCCGTCGGTGCACTTTCGTTGGGCAAACCGGCCCGTCTGCACAGTCAATAGGCACCTTCGGTGGGAAAAAGAGCCCGTCGCCACAAGTTCGGTGGGAAAAACAGCCCATCTGTGCTAGGCACTTGCTGTGGGAAAAACACCCCATCGGCACACCTTCGGTGGGTAAAACAGCCCGTCGGCATGGTCAGTAGGCACCTTTAGTGGGAAAAACAGCCCGTCGGCATGGGTCCTAGGCACCTTCGGTGGGAAAAAACAGCACGTTGGCAGACCTTCAGGGGGCAAAACAGCCCGTCGACACAGGTACTAGGCACCTTCAGTGGGAAAAATAGCATGTCGGCAGACCTTCGGTGGGAAAAATAGCACGGGCGCTAGGCACCTTTGGTGGAAAAAACTACACATCGGCACAAGTTCGGTGGGAAAAACAGCCCGTCGCCACAAGTTCGGTGGAAAAAACCCATCAGCATAAGTTCGGTTGGCAAAATAGCCTGTCGACACGAGCGCTATTCACCTTTGGTGGGAAAAACAGTACGTCGGCAGACCTTCTACAGGTAAAAAGCCTGTCGGCACGAGTGCTAGGCAACTTTGGTGGGAAAAATAGCCCATCGGAATAAGTTCAGTGGGAAAACAGCCCATCGGCACAAGTTCGGTATGAAAAATAGCCCCTCGCCACAAGTTCGGTGGGCAAAACAGCCCATCGACAAGGTCGCTAGGCACCTTCGGGGAGAAAAACACCCCGTCGGTGCACCTTTGGGGGGAAAAACAGCCCGCCGGTACACCTTCGGTGGGAAAACAGCCCATCCGCACAGGCGCTAGGCACCCTTGGTGGGAAAAACAGCACGTTAGTGGACCTTTGGTGGGCAAAACTGCCCCTCAGCACAAGTTCAGTGGGAAAAACAGCCCTTCGGCACATGTTCGGTGGGCAAAACAGCCCGTCGGCACTGGCGCTAGGCTCCATCGGTGGAAAAAACAACCCGTCGTCACAAATCTTGTGGGCAAAACAGCACGTTGGCATGGGATCTAGGCACCTTTGGTGGGAAAAACAGCTCGTCGGCACAAGTTCAGTGGGAAAAACAGCCCTTGGCACAAGTGTGGTGGGAAAAATAGCCCGTCGCCACAAGTTCGGTGGGAAAAAAGTCGTCGGCAAAAGTTCGGTGGGCAAAACAGCCTGTCGGCACGGTAGCTTGGCACCTTCGGTGGGAAAAATAGTCTGTCGGTACAATCGGTAGGCACCTTCGTGGGCAAAATAGTCATTGGGCATGGGCGCTAGGCAACTTCGGTGGGAAAAACAACCCGTTGGCACAAATTCGATGGGCAAAACAGCCCATCGGCACGGGTGCTAGGCACCTTCGGTGGGGAAAAAGGCGCACCTTCGGTGGGAAAAACAGCCCATCAGCACAGGTGCTAGGCACCTTCATGGGGCAAAACAACCCGTCTGTAAGGGCGCCAGGCACATTCGATGGGAAAAATAGCCCTTTGGGGCACCTTCGTTGGGCAAAATAGCCCGTCGGCATGTGCACTATGCACCTTCGGTGGGATAAATAGTCTGTCGACACAAATTTGGTGGGAAAAAGACCAGTCGGCCCAAGTTTGATGGGTAAAACAACCCATTGGCACGGTCGCTAGGCACATTCGGTGGGAAAAAATAGCCAGTCGGTGCACCTTTGGTTGGAAAACAGAACGTCGGCACAGGCACTAGGTAGCTTCGGTGGGAAAAATAGCCCCTCGGCACGGGCGCTAGGCTCCTTCAGTAGGAAAAACAGCACGTCGACACAAGTTCGGTGGAAAAAACAGCCCGTTCGCACAAGTTCAGTGAGAAAAACAGCCCGTCGACACGATGGGAAAAACAGTACGTCGGCAGACCTTCGGGAGGTAAAAAGCCCGTCAACACGGGTGCTAGGCAACTTTTGTGGGAAAAATAGCCTGTCGGAATAAGTTCGGTGGGAAAAACATCCCGTCGGCATAAGTTCGGTTGGAAAAATAGCCCGTCGCCACAAGTTTGGTGCGAAAAAACCTGTCGGCACAAGTTCGGTGGATAAAACAATCGGTCGAAAAGGTCGCTAGGCACCTTCGGGGAGAAAAACAGCCTGTCGGCACGTGCGCTATGCACCTTCAGTGGGATAAACAGCCTGTCGACACAAGTTCGGTGGGAGAAAAACCAGTCGGCCCAAGTTTGGTGGGTAAAACATCCCGTTGGCATGGTCGCTAGGCACATTCGGTGGGAAAAACAGCCCGTCGGTGCACCTTCGGTGGGATAACAGCCCGTCAACACAGGCGCTAGGTACCTTCAGTGGGAAAAACATCCCTTCGGCATGGGCGCTAGGCCCCTTTCTTGGGAAAAATAGCATGTCGGCACAAATTTGGTGGAAAAAACAGCCCGTTGGCACAAGTTTAGTGGGAAAAAAACACGTCGGCACAAGTTCGGTGGACAAAACAGCTCCTCGGCACGGTCGCTAGGTACCTTCGGTGGGAAAAATAGTCCATCGGCACAGTCAGTAGGCACCTTTCGTGGGCAAAATAGCCCGTCGGTATGGGCCCTAAGCACCTTCGGCGAGAAAAACAACACGTCGGCACAAGTTCGATGGGCAAAATAGCCCATTAGAACAAGTTCAATAGGCACCTTCGGTGGGAGAAACAGCCCATCGATGTACCTCCGGTGGGCGCTAGACACCAACGGTGAGAAAAACAGCCCATCGGCACAAGTTCAGTGGGCAAAACTGCACGTCAGCGCGGGCGCTAGGCACCTCTGGTGGGAAAAACAACACGTCGGCAAATCTTCAGGGGGCAAAACAACCCGTCAGTGGGCAAAACCGCACCTCGACACAAGTTTAGTGGGAAAAACAGTCTGCTGGAACAAGTTTGGTGGGCAAAATATCTCATCGGCACTGGTGCTAGGCTCCTTCGGTGGGAAAAATAGCCCGTCGGGCACCTTCGTTGGGCAAAACAGCCCGTCTACACGGTCGGTAGGCACCTTCGATGGGAAAAATAGCTCGTCGCCACAAGTTCGGTGGGAAAAACAGCCCGTCGGTGCTAGGCACCTGCGGTGGGGGAAACAGCCCATCGGCACACCTTCGATGGGTAAAACAGCCCGTCGGCACGGTCGGTAGGCACCTTCGGTGGGAAAAACAGCCCTTCAACATGGGCGGTAGGCACTTTCGGTGGGAAAAACAGCACGTTGGTAGACCTTTGGGGGGTAAAACAGCCCGTCGACAAGGGCACTAGGCTCCTTCGGTGGGAAAAACAACCCGTCAGCACAAGTTCGGTGGGCAAAACAGCACGTCAGCACAGTTGGTAGGCACCTTCGGTGGGAAAAACAGCCCGTCTGTGTACCTTCGGTGGGCACTAGGCACCTGCGGTGGGAAAAACAGCCTGTAGGCACAAGTTCGATGGGCAAAACAGCTCGTCGGCACAAGCGCCAGGTACCTTTGGTGGGAAAAATAGCCCATCAGTAGACCTTCGGTGGGCAAAACTGCCCGTCGGCACGGGCACTAGGAACCTTCGATGGGGAAAACAGCCAGTCGGCACACCTTTGGTGGGAAAAAAAGCACGTTGGCAAGGGCGATAGCCACCTTTGGTGGGAAAAACATCCCGTCGACACAAGTTCGGTGGGCAAAACAGCACGTCCGCACGGTTGGTAGGCAGCTTCAGTGGGAAAAATAGCCCATCGGCTACCTTCGGTGGGTAGAACAACCCATCAGCATGGGCGCTAGGCACCTTGGGTGGGAAAAACAGGGAAAATAGCCCGTCGCCATAGGTTCTGTGGGAAAAAAAGTCCTCGGCACAAGTTTCGTGGGCAAAATAGACCGTCGGCACGGTCGCTTGGCACCTTCGTTGGAAAAAATAGTCCGTCGGTACGGTCGGTAGGCACCTTCGGTGGGCAAAATAGCCCGTCGGCATGGACGCTAGGTAACTTCGGTTGGAAAACAACCCATCGGCACAAGTTCGACGGGCAAAGCAGCCCATCGGCACAAGTGCTAGTCACCTTCGGTGGGAAAAACAGCATGTCGGCAGTACTTGGGGGGGCAAAATAGCCCATCTGTACGGGTGCTAGGCACCTTCAATGGGAAAAATAGTCCTTTGGCGCACCTTTGGTGGGCAAAATAGCCAGTCGGCACGTGCGCTATGCTCTTTCAATGGGATAAACAGGCTGTCGACGCAAGTTCGGTGGGAAAAAAACTAGTCCAAGTTTGATGGGTAAAACAGCCCTTTGGCACGGTCGCTAGGCACATTCGGTGCACCTTTGGTGGGCAAAACAGCCCGTCGGCACAGGCGCTAGGTACCATCGTGGGAAAAACATCCCGGCACGGGCGCTAGGCTCCTTTTGTCGGAAAAACAGTCCGTCGGCACAAGTTCGGTGGAAAAAAAAGCCCATTCGCAGAAGTTCAGTGGAGAAAAAACCTTTTGGCACAAGTTCAGTGGGCAAAACACCCCGTTGTCACAGTTGCTAGGTACCTTCGTTGGGAAAAACAGCCCGTCGGCATGGTCGGTAGGCACCTTCGGTGGGCAAAATAGCCCGTCGGTATGGGCGCTAAGCACCTTCGGTGGGAGAAACAACTCGTCGGAACAAGTTCGATGGGCAAAATAGCCCATCGTCACGGGTGTTAGGCACCTTTGGTGGGAAAAACAGCACGTCGGCAGACCTTCGGGGTGCAAAACAGCCAGTCGGCACGGGCGCCAGGCTCCTTCGATGGGAAAAACAGCCCTATTGTGCACCTTCGGTGGGCAAAATAGCCCGTCGGCACGTGCGCTATGCACCTACGGTGGGATAAATAGCCTGTCGACACAAGCTCAGTGGGAAAAAAAACAGTTGGTCCAAGTTTTATGGGTAAAATAGCCCGTTGGCACGGTCGCTAGGCACATTCGGTGGGAAAAACAGCCCGTCGGTGCACCTTTGGTGGGCAAAACAGCTCGCCGACACAGGCGCTATGTACCTTCGGTGGGAAAAACATCCCGTCGGTACGGGCGCTAGGCTCCTTTTGTGGGAAAAACAGCCCATCGGCACAAGTTTGATGGAAAAAACAGCTCGTTTGCGCAAATTCAGTGGGTAAAAAACCCGTCGACACAAGCTCGGTGGACAAAATAGCTCGTCGGCACGGTTGCTAGGTACCTTCGGTGGGAAAAATAGCCCATCGGCACAGTCGGTAGGCACCTTTGGTGGGCAAAATAGCCAGTCGGTATGGGCGCTAAGCACCTTTGGTGGGAAAAACAACACGTCGGCACAAGTTCGATCGGCAAAACAACCTGTCAGCACAAGTTCAATAGGCACTTTCGGTGGGAAAAAAAAGCCTGTCGGCACTGTTGGTAGGCACCTTTGGTGGGAAAAACAGCCCGTCAACGTACCTCTGGTGGGCGCTAGGCACCAATGGTGTGAAAAACAGCCCACCGGCACAAGTTCAGTGGGTAAAACCGCACGTCAGCACAGTCACTAAGCACCTTTGGTGGGAAAAACAGCACGTCGACAAACCTTCATGGGGCAAAACAGCCCTCTAGTGGGCAAAACTGCACATCGGCACAAGTTTAGTGGGAAAAACAGTCTGTTGGCACAAGTTTGGTGGGCAAAATAGCTCGTCGGCACGGACACCAGGCACCTTCGATGGGAAAAATAGCCCGTCGCCATAAGTTTGGTGGAAAAAACAACCCATCGGTGCTAGGCACCTGCAGTGGGAAAAACAGCCCATCGGCACACCTTCGTTGGGTAAAACATCCCATCGGCATGGTCGGTAGGCACCTTCTGTGGGAAAAACAGCCAGTTGGCATAAGCGCTAGGCACCTTCGGTGGGAAAAAATAGCACGTTGGCAGACCTTCGAGGGGCAAAATAGCCCGTCGGCACGGGCGCTAAGCACCTTCAGTGGGAAGAATAGCATGTCGGCAAACCTTCGGTGGGAAAAATAGACCATCGCCAAAAGTTCGGTGGAAAAAAACTCATTGGCACAAGTTCAGTTGGCAAAATAGCCTGTCGACACGAGCGCTAGTCACCTTTGGTGGGAAAAACAATACGTCGGCAGACCTTCGGGAGGTAAAAAGCCCGTCGGCACGAGCGTTAGGCAACTTTGGTGGGAAAAATAGCCCATCGGAACAAGTTCGGTGGGAAAAATAGTCCATCGGCACAAGTTCGGTATAAAAAATAGCCCCTCGCTGCAAGTTTGGTGTGAAAAAACCTGTCGGCACAAGTCCGGTGGGCAAAACAACCCATCGAAAAGGTCGCTAGGCACCTTCGGGGAGAAAAACACCCCGTCGGTGCACCTTCGGTGGGAAAAATAGCCCGCCGGTACACCTTCGATGGGAAAAAAGCCCATCGGCACGGGCGCTAGGCACCTTTGGTGGGAAAAACAGCACCTCAGTGGACCTTCGGTGGGCAAAACAGCCCGTCAGCACAAGTTCAGTGGAGAAAACAACCCTTCGGCACAAGTTCGGTGGGCAAAACAGGCCGTCGGCACGGGCGCTAGGCTCCTTCGGTAGAAAAAACTACCCGTCAGCACAAATCTTGTGGGCAAAACAGCACGCCGGCACGGACGCTAGGCCGATTCAGTGGGAAAAACTACACGTCGGTAGACCTTTGGGGGGCAAAACAGGCTGTTGGCATGGGATCTAGGCACCTTTGGCCAGAAAAACAGCTCGTTGGCACAAATTCAGTGGGAAAAACAGCCCTTGGCACAAGTTTGGTGGGAAAAACAGCCCGTCGCCACAAGTTCGGTGGGAAAAAAAAGTCGTCGCAAAAGTTCGGTGGGCAAAACAGCCTATCAGCACGGTCGCTTGGCACCTTCGGTGGGAAAAATAGTCCGTCGTCACGGTCGGTAGGCACCTTCGTGGGAAAAATAGTCATTCAGCATGTGCGCTAGGCAACTTCGATGGGAAAAACAACCGGTCGGCACAAATTCGATGGGCAGAACAGCCCATCGGCACGGGTGCTAGGCACCTTCTGTGGGGAAAACAGCTCGTCGGCACGTGCGCCAAGCAGCTTCGATGGGAAAAACAGCCCTTTGGCGCACCATCGGTGGGAAAAACAGCCCATCGGCAGAGGTGCTAGGCACCTTCGATGGGCAAAATAGCCCGTCTGCACGGGCGCCAGGCACCTTCGATGAGAAAAACAGCCCCTTGGCGCACCTTCGGTGGGCAAAATAGCCAGTCGGCACGTGCGCTAGGCACCTTCGGTGAGATAAACAGCCTATCGACACAAGTTCGGTGGGAAAAAAACCAGTCGGCCCAAGGTCGGTGGGTAAAACAACCCATTGCCACGGTCGCTAGGCACATTCGGTGGGAAAAAACAACCCGTCGGTGCACCTTTGGTTATCAAAACAGCACGTTAGCACAGGCGCTAGGTACCTTCGGTGGGAAAAGCAGCCCGTTCGCACAAGTTTAGTGGGAAACAGCCCGTTGGCACGATCGCTAGGTAACTTCGGTGGGAAAAATAACCCGTCAGCACAGTCGGAAGGCACCTTCGGGGGGCAAAATAGCCCGTCGGTATGGGCGCTAAGCACCTTCGGTGGGAAAAACAACACGTCGGCACAAGTTTGATGGGCAAAATAGCCCGTCAGTACAAGTTCAATAGGCACCTACGGTGGGAAAAAAGCCCTTCGGCACAGTTGGTAGGCACCTTCGGTGGGAAAAACAGCCCATCGACGTACCTTCGGTGGGTGTTAGGCACCATCAGTGGAAAAAACAGCCCGCCGGCACAAGTTCAGTGGGCAAAACAGCACATCAGCATGGGCGCTAGGCACTTTGGTGGGAAAAACAGCACGTCGGCAAATCTTCAGGGGGCAAAACAGCCCGTTAGTGGGCAAAACCGCATGTCGGCACAAGTTTAGTGGGAAAAACAGTCTGTTGGCATAAGTTTGGTGGGTAAAATAGCTCGTCGGCACGGGCGCTGGGCACCTCCGATGGGAAAAATAGCCCGTCGGTGCACCTTCATTGGGCAAAACAGCCCGTCTGCACGGTCAGTAGGCAACTTCGGTGGGAAAAAGAGCCGTCGCCACAAGTTCGGTGGAAAAAACAACCCATCGGTGCTAGGCACCTGCGGTGGGAAAAACAGCCCATCGGCACACCTTTGGTGGGTAAAACAGCCCGTCGGCAATGTCGGTAGGCACCTTCAGTGGGAAAAACAGCCTGTCGGCATAGGCGCTAGGCACCTTCGGTGGGAAAAAATAGCACGTTGGCAGACCTTTGGGGGGTAAAACGGCCCATAGGCACGGGCGCTAGGCACTTTCGATGGGAAAAATAGCATGTCGGTAGACCTTCGGTGGAAAAAATAGCACGTCGGCACAAGTTTAGTGAGAAAAAAAGTCTATTGCCACAAGTTTGGTGGGCAAAATAGCTCGTCGGCACGGGCGCTAGGCACCTTCGGTGGGAAATTTAGCTTGTCGGTGCACCTTCATTGGGCAAAACAGCCCGTCTGCACGGTCGATAGGCACCTTCGATGGGAAAAAAGCCCGTCGCCACAAGTTCGGTGGGAAAAACAGCCCATCAGTGCTAGACACCTGCGGTGGGGAAAACAGCCCATCGGCACACCTTCGGTGGGTAAAACAGCCCGTCGGCAATGTCGGTAGGCACCTTCAGTGGGAAAAACAGCCCGTCGGCATAGGCGCTAGGCACCTTCGATGGGAAAAAAGCCCGTCGCCACAAGTTCGGTGGGAAAAACAGCCCATCAGTGCTAGACACCTGC
>JAOQMS010015691.1:0-16181 GCA_027563885.1 Erythroxylum longipes
TTTTAATCTTAAGTCATCTTCCAAAAATGTCCTTATGTACCTTACAACATCAACACTTTAATTCTATCCATTCATGATTTAAATCCTCCTAAACTTAACATAATAATTAACTACAATTAAAATGATTTATCTAACAATTCCACAAATTTATTCAAATCGTGCTTATTAAAAAAAATTCGGGGCCCAACATTCTATTACTAGTACAAATAGTAAGTGCAAAGATGATCCCCTTGCCTTATTCCTCTAGTATTTTGGAATGAGGTTATCGGAATATCATTAACCAAGATGCCAAAAGAGGAGGAAGTAATACAAGCCATTATCTAACTTATAAACCGAGTTGGAAAGTCAAGAGCATTTAAATAGGCTTGGGTGAGACTCCATTTGATAGTATCAAAAGCTTTAAATAAATATTTTTTATGTTCTTTCTAGAATTATAATCCTTCATTAATTCCTATATGAGATGGATATTATCACTAATAGATCTCCTAATAATAAAGGCTTATTGAGCAGGGTTGATATTATCAGTTAAGGCTTCCTTCAATCTCATGGCTAATAATTTGCAATAACCTTGTAGATTGTGTTGCAAAAAAAAAAGGAATAAAATCCACCATAAAGAAGGGGTTTTGTTTTTAAAGAACAAGGTAGATGTGAGTGAAGTTCACTTCTTTCAGCATATTATAGGAAGTAAACAATTCAAGTATAGCCTCAATAAATAAGGTACCTATGATACTCTAAATATGTTGAAAGAAAAAAGCTGAGAAACCATCAGGGCCTAGTGTTTTAGAGGGATGAATACTAAAAAGAGTTTCCTTAATATCCTAATTAGTGAAGTGAGTTATCATTAATTCTTTCATCCCCTAGTTTATAGAGCTATCAAAGAATATGTTAATGTTAAATTCTACCTTAGCTATTTCAAGTCCTATTAATTTGATGAAAAAATTCCTAGCAATTAGTTAGAGATATTCTAACTCAGTGCAAGAGACCCCTCTGTCATTCTTTAGCTCAGTGATCTTGTTTATATTTGTTCTTACTGAAAGAGTATAGTGGAAAAATTTGGCATTAGCTCCCTTTCATATATCCAATTCACTCTAGCTTTTTACTTAAGAATAAAGATATGCAATCTAAGTGCTTCAAAGTCTCCTAAAGTCTTTGATTTCAATTAATCTCAAGGCATTATTGTGTTGAAATTTATAGCATTCCAACCATTTAAAACAGTTTCCATAAACCATCTTTGTGAACCAGGCCATTGAAAAATATAAAGGGAGAACCAACCTTTGCAGTAGGAATAATGTTCTATATGAGGATAAAGGATTGATTAGAGAAAGCATTTTGCCTAAAATGTGTATAAGATTGTGTGATTTGGGATAACCAAGAATGATTAACCAAGGCTCGATCAAGCTTTTTCCTAATAAACAATTCACCAAGTTGTTTATTAGACCAAGCATAAAACCAACCTATAAATCTTAGATCCACCAAATTAGCTTTATGGAGCTGATCAAATAACTCCCTACATGTTCCAAAGTTACTTGTTCTCCCTCCTTTAGCTTAAGATGATGAAAGAGTGAAATTAAAATTGCTTGTTAAAAGCCAAGGATCTGAATTACTATTCTTCCTCTCAAAAGAGAAACTGGAAGCATAAATTATAGTTAGCTCAAATCTTGTATGCATACTAATCATTTAAATGTATAAGTTGATCACTTTCATAAGCTACTTGAACTTCAATCAGGTTTGAATTATAAAAACAGATAATCCTGTCATTATAATGGTAGAAGTGATTAGATAAAATCTTCCATTTTGTATCCAAAAAGTTGAGGCCATACTATAAATGAGTGGATTTTATTTTTGTTTTAAATCCCCACTAAGCAAGGTTTCTTGTCAACTAAGACCTGCTTAATAAAAGATTTTTTCAGACATTAAGGCCTTTAACATTCGACACGATAATTGTCATTAGGGTTAAGGTCCCCTATTACTTTATTCTTTCCTTTCTTCCTTGTTGGTCTCCTTCTTGTGCTAGATACTATTTGTTTAACAATTTACTTTTGCAAAGGGCTTTTAACTGGTTTAGGATGAATTTCCTCATCTAATATAGGTTTCATATGGGGCTTTTCAATAAGAATATCTCCAACCACATCATTAACAAAAAGTATTTTTGATTTGATTTCATCAACTTCAACATTGTCAACATTGACATTAGTGTTTTCTGCATCTCCTTGCAGAGTAACTTCAGATTTATCCAACCCTAGCAGTTTATCATGCTCATTAGTCTTAAAAACCTTACCTTTAGATTACCATTTCTTAGATCCATTAGTACGATTCCAAGGGTAAGTAATTAGAATTTCACAACACACCATATCCTCATCCTCTCCTAGCTTAAGGATTGGAATACTTTAAGGAAATTTAGCATCTCTTTTAACTTTAACATAGATTTTAGTATAGGAAATTCTCTCCATGTTAGCAGTTTGGGAGTCCATGTTTATTGGTTTCCCAATTGAGCTAACCAAATAGCTAAGCTTTTAATAGTCTATAGCTCTAATGGCATATTATGGACATTAATCCAAATTGGAAAAGAGTCAATATTACCTCTATCTGATTCTATTCTAGGTTTCCATCTTTACATAAACATGGGCCTACCACCTACATGCTATAGACCTTTCTCTATAATTTCATTCAAACAAGTATTAGCATTAAATTGAATAGAAAGGAACCATCTTTCATCAGTATAGTTCTTTCAACCCATTTTTTCCCCATCTTGTAATAGCCAAAGCTTGAACCATAGGGAAAGCTTGTCTGATCCAAAAGTACTAACCAAGATGAAGACCAAGCATTTCCTCCATCTTTTAACAGCTGAATGGGAGGGTTTACACCATTCTGCAAAACATTGTGAAAGTCTTTTAATTGGCTCTTATGTTGTTGAATATTCAATTTGTTTCTACAAGCTCCAGTAGTTGAAGAAGGAGCATTCTTGACTAAAAGAGACTTATTCATGTCACTTACTCCTAACTACCAAACTATGCAGTAAATGGCAAGCTAGGGTCAAACCATAGAGAGCTAGATGCAAATGTTATTTCAAATGTTACGAAAAAAAGAAAACAAAACACTCTGAAATGATGAAAACGAAACAACTAAAATGCAATGAACATAAACAAAAAGACAAACATAAAAGCAAATTTAGAAAAGACTAACAACAATGGTAAAGAAGTGGGTTGAAGATTTCTTTAAGATTTCAGGATGTTCATTGATCCTTGAATCTAAATAAAAGGTACTCTTATCATGGTGTTAGCATATGGACTCGATTAAGCTCTCAAACCCTTAATTTCTTTAAAATAGGCAAAACTAATAAGCTCTAAAAATGACCTGATCTCCATTATAACCTAGAATAGGTTCTCTAAGTTCAATAGCAAAGATGCATTAGGTACTAAGAAATAACTAACTTAGGCCACCTATTCATAAGCTAGGAAGGTGTAACCTAAAGGTATGGGATCCTAGATTAGTTGATTACTAAAGGTATGGGATCCTAGATTAGTTGATTAAGTATCTTGACAAATTCAACTAACCTATTGCTACTTTTAGGAATCACTATGGACTATTATATATCACACACTCAACCCTAGCCTTTAGATTAGAAAGTTACCTAAAGGGTGATCAAACCTATAAGCAACTCCTAGTTTATGAATTTTATCCTAAATCCCAAACCAACTTAGACCTACAAGGACGAATTCAAGACAAGTTCAACTCTATTCTTACAATTTCCATCCCTTCATCCTTATAATATCTCCAAACCCCTAAATAGTCTAGCCAGACATGTTCATATTAAGAAAACTAGACATTAAATAAATAAAACTCATACTTAATTAAATAAAACCAAGGATGGAAATTATAAGCAAAGTAATAAAAACCAAAATTCAATACTAACTTAATAGAAATCAAAACTCTTTATGATAACAAATAACTAATCATAACCCAAATTACAAAATCTAAACTAATTGCATCAAAAAAATAAAATTCCAGCACACATAACTTGCACAAAACAAATTAATTGATCATTAACCTAAGAACATGCATAAATCCTAACTATTAAGCACAAATTAATGAAAAGCATCATAAATAAGCAAAAACCCATAACATAAACCATTAAACATTCAAATATCCAATAAATTCAGACCTAAAAAGGCACATTAACAAGCTCAAACAACCAAGATTAAAGCTGAAAATTTGAAGGAATAAACATCCATTGATATAACATAAAGGTTCCTTACAAAATTCTTACATTTCAACTATAAAATCCATCAAACATTCATTCTAAATATTTTAGAACATGTAAAAATATGATTAGCACTAAGAAAGCTTTAAAATAATGGAATGAATATTAATAGATTCGGTCATATGAAAATAAAGCATTGAAACTGGAGGATAATAGCTAAGCTTATGGAAAGTAATGAATGAACAAAAGACTATAGCTAAAAAGTAAAGAAAGTGTTAAAGTCATCACAATAATTTCTTTACTTCTCCTTTTCTCTTCTTCAAGTTTTTCCAAAAATTGCATATTTGAGAGCCCCTTTCTACGTCATTTCTCTTTCTTTATATAGTATTTTTCCTTTTAGGATAAACCCTTGGGTTTTCTCATGACTAAAAAGTCCAAAAAGTCTCTCAAAAACTCAATTTTGGAAGCGACCCAGCATCTGTCTGCATGTAGGCCATGATCGTGGCCTTTAATGCATGATCCTGACTAGTTTATCTGCTCTCTGTCACGATCGTCATCCTATGCTCAAGCTTCTGTCATGATCGCGGGCCTGTGTTTGGGTTCGGACCTCCTCTGAAACTCCTCTGAATGCCCTGAAACACTAACAAACTCATCATTGCATCTCATATTGACAAACTTTGTCAAACTTCTTCCTTTTAGCATATATTTGTGTTCAATCCTTTAATATATATATGTAAAACAAAATGAAAATGAATTGAGCATTTTAAAAAAAATAAGATTGAAAAGACACTGAAATGCATAAGAAAATATAAGATAATTCAATCCTATCAAATATCCCCACACTTGCACTTTTGCTTGTCCTCAAGCAATTTAAAAATAACCAAGACATTATGTCAATTTATTTCATAGAAAATCGAATATATGCAATCCTTCAAACTTGAACAAACTTAAGTATCAAGCTACTACATTTATCATAATCTTTTCATCAATTAACATAAACAAAGTCAAAGGTAGACACCATTGATCAAAGGTAAAATAAAACTAAAATGGATTTTCCTCACAATGTTCACTCATTTCACTCAAGTATTTAAGGTTAGTGTTTCAATCAATGTTCACCAATTCTCTACCAGATAGATTACATGCTATCATCAATCAAAAAGGGCTTTTACTTAGGGTTATAATGAGGTTTGTGTTAAGGCGAGGCAAGAAGGTCAAAGGGTAACTCACAAGTATTAACAAAGTACTAAATAAGAAGGGACAACCAAACACAAATTCTGATGTATGCATATAAGTACCACAAACTATAACTACTCGTCAATAATTAATGCTACTACGTTTCCTTTAACAGTAAAAACAAGGACGCCTTTAACCAATAATGGCAAAAAAAGATGCTTTTCTTTTTTCTTTTTTTCCCTTTTTTTAACACTAAAACAATAAGGAAACAATAGCAGCACAAATCAATAAAACATGAGTAGAAGTGCCTCTCAAAACATCATAGAATTGGATACAAAACAAAAGTCCCTAAATCATATACATCAAATGCTCACTCATTACTTCATTAAACTTGTGACAGGGTAAGGCTAATGGGTTTTTAGGTTTCAATGTAAAGTGATTAATTCAAAAAAAAACAAGGTTAAAGGTTCAAAGGAGTTGACAAGGGGAAATATGAGTTGGTGGGTCATTTACGCTAAGGGTTCAAAACAAAGAAGGCCTTAATCATTTTCCATAAAGCATGCATCTCGTAGTTTCAAACTAGTTTAATGCAAGTTCTTGAGGTAATCTTCCTTGAGGAACATCACACACAAAAAAGAAATAAAATGACTGTAAAATGCAGTCATATAGGTTCAAACCTTCATATGTACTTATATGAAAATCCATTAAAAGTTCATACATTACCTAATCACTCACGTATCAAATTATTGACTGAGTTTATGCAACTGACTGCTTCAATCAATCCATATGATTCACCTTCCATTCACGCTGCCTAATCCAAATTCAAGCATACAACTCAATTCTCAGTCCAACTACTATAATAGAATGGCATGGTTCAATATTCATCACAGTTCAAGTGCAAAAAATGCAAAAAGTTTAAACTAGCCCTATCCCCACATTTAAATGGGACATTGTCCCCAATGTCCTAAAATCAATAAAAAACACAAGTAAGGGGATGAGAACAGAAGGACTCCCCTAGATCAAAGAGGGCTCAGTGACTTGAAAGTACAATAGATGTAGTTTTGTTGGCTCCATAATGCCCAGCATACTGACCTTCATAACATTGCTTAAGGATGCCTACCATTTCCTCATCTGGAACACAACATTGCATTAACCCATCTGCACAAGCTCTATATAGGGTTGGCTCATCCCATATATGTTGGTTACAATAATGCAAGAATTTCTTCCTTTGTTGGTACGAGAGATCTGACGGAAGTTTACCACTGGCAACATAATTGGCAATATCTGCAAACCATAGTTTAGTCAAGCTCTCAAGTAGCATCAGAGTTTCATCAGGGAAATTTTTATTAGTGTCATTATTTAGCTTGCGTTCCCCTCCCTCAAGTCTGGATAATCTGCAACCACATTTTCTGCTCCCTTTTTATCTCTCACCTCTATATCAAATTCTTGCAAAAGTAACACCCATTGAATGAGTTTAGGTTTAGCATCTTTCTTTTTGAAAAGGTATTTTAGTGCTGTGTGGTTAGTTAATACAATTACCTTTGAATCCAATAGATATTTTCGAAACTTATCACACGCGTACACTACTATGAGCAGTTCCTTCTCTGTGGTGGTATAATTCAGTTGTGGTCCTGCAAGAGTCTTACTGGCATAGCAAATTGCATGCAACTTTTTATCTTTCCTTTGGAGCAAAACAGAACCTATAGCTTGGTCACTTACATCACAAATAACTTTGAATGGAAGTGTCCAGTCTAGTGGTGATAAAATTGGTGCTGATATTAATGCCTCCTTTAAGGTGTTGAATGCAGGCATACACTTATCGTCAAACACGAAAGGCACATCCTTGACTAAAAGGTTTGTCAAAGGTCTTCCAATTTGTGAGAAATCTTTGATAAACTGACGCTAGAATCCTACATGACCTAAGAATCCTCGCACACCTTTTACATTGCTTGAGTTGGGAGTTTCTCTATTACCTTTGTCTTTGGTCTTTCAACTTCGAATCCTTGATGTGAGATTTTATGCCCTAGCACTATCCCTTCTTATACCATAAAATGATAGTTCTCTCAATTCAGCACCAAATGTGATTCTTCACATCTTTGAAGAACTCTATCCAAATTAGTTAAACACATATCAAAAGAATCTCTAAAGATTGATAATTTTTCCATAAATACCTCCATTATATCTTCTATCATATCAATGAAGATCGACATCATGCATCTATGAAATGTGGCTGGAGCATTGCAAAGTCCAAAAGGTATCCGTCTGTACACGAAAGTACCATAGGGGCAAGTGAATGTGGTTTTCTCCTGATCATCAAGGTAGATGAAAATCTAATTATAACCCGAGTATCCATCTAAGTAACAATAAAATGAATGGCCCGCTACCTTTTCTATCATTTGGTCTATAAATGGGAGAGGAAAGTGATCTTTCTTAGTCATTGACTTGATTTTACAATAATCTATACATACTCTCCATCCCGTGACTGCTCTTGTTGAAATTACTTCTCCGTTATCACTCTCTATCACTATCATTCATCCCTTTTTAGATATGCATTATACTGGGCTGACCCATTCACTATCAAAGATGGGATAAATTATCCCTACATCTAGGAGTTTTATGATAACCACCTCCTTCATGTTAGGATTTAGTCTCCATTGACACTCCCTCACCGTTCTACATCCTTCCTCTAAGTTTATTCGGTGCAAGTAAACATTCGGGCTTATTCCTCGAATGTTAGCAATCTTCCATCCAATGGCTTTCATCCGCTTCTTAACAACTTCCATCACCTTACTTTCTTGTTTTTCATTTAATTGGTTAGAAATTATTATTGGTAGCATTTGACCTTCACCAAGAAAGGTATACCTAAGGTGTGTAGGCAAAGGCTTAAGCTCTAATATCAGAGGTTTCTCTGAAGATGGTGGTATGGGTGCTTCAGTTCAAACTAATTTGTCTTGATGCACTTGAACATTTGCCTCCTCCATCTCATCATCTCCTTTAGATTCAGGATTTTGATATTCAATGTCAGCCTCTGCTTCCAATGACTGTACTTCTGCTATGTAAACCTCAATTTGTTCTTGCGAAGTTTTATCCATAATTTCAACTTTCATACATGCACTGCTCATTTTGGATTCTTTAAAGCCTTATTCATATTGAATTTGACCTTATCTTTGCCTATTCAAAGTGTTAATTTCCCTTCGTGAACATCAATTATGGCCTTTCTTGTGTTCATAAATGGTTAACCTAATACCAGTGGGCAGTTCTTGTCTTCTTCAAAATCCAAAACCACAAAATCCACTGGAATAATGAACTTATCCACTCTCATTAGAACGTCTTCCACTATTTTGAATGGCCTTTTAATGGATTGATTAGCCAATTGAATTAACGTTGATGTTGGCTTGACCTCTCCTAGTCCCAATTTCTTGAATATCGATACGGCATAAGATTGATGCTAGCTCCCAAATCACACAAACACTTTGTAAATTCAAATTCACCAACCACACAACGTATTGTGAAACTTCTTGGATCTTTCAATTTCAAAGGCATTTGACTAGTGACTATTGAGTTGCAAGTGTCAGTTAGAGCTACCGTCTGATTAACTTCCCAAGTACGCTTCTTTGATAAGATGTCCTTTAGAAATTTTGCATATTTAGGCATGTGTTCTAATGCCTCAACAAAGGAGAGATTAATCTGTAGCATCCTTAACTTCTCAATGAACTTTGCAAATTGTTTGTCTAACTTCTTCTTTTGTAGTTGTTAACGAAAAGGAACCTTGGGTTGATACGATGGAGGTGCAATATAAGGAGGGTATTCGCTCATGTCCACTTCTTTCTCCTTTTCTTGATTTTTCTCCGTTAGCTAGATGAGCTCCTCAACTGTCCTTATGGGTGGTTCAAGTTCCTTCCCACTTCGAAATGTAACAACTTTTGGTTGCTTCCTTAATTTTATTCCAGAAGTGCTAGGAATATTTCCCAAATTCTGCATGGAAAAGGCATTTGACAATTGATTCACTTGGGCTTGTAGACTACGAAATGATGAAGTATGGTTCTTAGCGACTTGCTCAAATTTATCTTCCAGCTTCTTTTGTGTATTGTCTAAAGTTCCAAGCTTATCTAAAATTTTATCTAACTTTAATTACATTAGGCTTGTTTTATCTTACTGGAAACTCGATTGGTCTTGAGGCCTGAACTGTCCGCCATTTTTGTTCATCCAAAAGAAGTTAGGGTGGTTCTTCCACCCGGAGTTGAGTGTTAGAGTAGGGATTGTTACCCCCTCCTCGTCCATTTTATGGCCCTTAATAATTCACTTGCTGCTAACTATCCTCCTTCATCAAATAACAGTCTACGGTGTTATGATCTATCTGTCCACAGAGCTCACACTTCAAATGTACGGACTTCATTTAAGTTGAGAATGATGCCTTTATGTTGTTTAGTTGTCGCGTCAGGTTGTCAATTTTTTTCTTGCATCTCTGTCATTTGATCGACTGTGACAATTCCCTTCTGCTCTCTAAAAGTAACCGATTTCTTACTTCACTCATTCATCTATAAACAATTGTTGCTCGCCATCTCCTCAATCAACTTCTCTACTTCACCAACAGTCTTTCGCATTAAAGATCCTCCTGATGTTGCGTCGATTGTGCCTCTTAGCGGTGGGTTAACTCCATTGTAGAAAGTCTACAAAAGCAACTTTTTGGCTAGGTTATGGTGTGGGCACTTCCTTTGTAGATCCTTATATCTTTCCCACGCTTTATAGATTGACTCCTATCACCTTGTTGGAAATTGGTGATTTCCTTTATAATCTCGGTGGTTTTGGTCAACGGAAGTTACTTGTCCAAAAAGGCATGCACAAGCTGATCCCATGACATGATGTTGGCTAGACTCAGTGAATGGTACTAAGCCTTCACCCTATCTCTAAGAGTGAAGGAAAATAGCCTAATTCTAGTAGCATCCTCCGACATCTGATGATACTAGAAGGTATCTCAAATCTCGAGGAAATTCACGATGTGCGCGTTGGGATCCTCATTCGCCAATCCATATAATTGCACGCTCTATTGAAGCATATTAAGGAGGGCCGGCTTAATCTCGAACGAAGCCGCTTGAACAAATGGTCTAACTACTCTTTGGTTCGCAGCGTTGAACCCCGAACTTATGAAGTCCATCAGGATCTTTTGTTATCAGCCTTGGTTCGCTCCGTGGTCCATGTTTTGTTGGAATTCATCGACCATTATTGATTTTTCACTCTCTTCGTCTTCTTCTCGCCGAGTTCTCCTAAGGGTTCATTCTAGTCGAGTAATATCTAAATCTAACGTCTCTGCTACACGACTCGAACCTCTCATGACTCTTATGTTCATACAAGAGCAGGATTCTAAAATAAAAATTAAAGAACAAAACAGAAAATTAAAAACTAATCTAAATGCCTTAAACTATAGAACTAAACTATCACCTCCCTGGCAACAGCGCCAAAAACTTAATCAGGGTGTTACACTATGAAAAAGTTTCAATATTTTTAACCTCGATATTTCTACAAGCGCACGGGTCGTTCGCGTAATACCTAAGATATCGATCCCATGAGCAGGGCTAATCTAATCCTAAAATCTAAGGGTGAACTAAATTGCAACAATTCAAAACAAATAACTAATGCAGAAAATTAATCAATCAAACAATCAATTACGAGAATTAAAATTCAAAAATATAAATAAAATAGCAATTTACACAACCTAATAGAAAATCAAACTAGGAACTACCAATTGAGAGAAAGGGGGTTTTATCTGACTTTAATGAAACTATAATTACTTATGCAAATATTCGAATTACTAGGTCTAGACGGTCCTAGGGTGGATTACTCTCTCTCGAGTTATAATCTTTAACCCTAATTTATAATCCCTAATTCAAATTATGGAATTGTGATCTCTCGATTCACAATTGACCTAAAACCTAAATTAGTTCTGAAATTGTCTAAAAAGCAACTAAAAACCTATGCACGATCTCTCATTATACAAATTTAACAGTTTGATTCAATTCTTTATCTATCAAACTACCTAACTTTCATTAGCCCAATTTGATGATATTCACTCGGTTCAACTTCTCAGTTTGTTACTGAATTATTAAGAACAGAAATTGAATCACAATTAATTCAATAAAAACACACTAAATTGAATTTCATTAATATCAAAGACAAAAATCCCAAAGGTGAGTATAGACAAAAACTCAACATTCAACACAACCTATTCTTGACAACTATCTCAATTCTATACATTAATAAAATTGAAATAACCAGAAAATACGTCAGGAACAGAATAGCAGAGGCAGCGATAATGGGAAACCTCCTATTTCGGGAAGTACTTCGCATCAAATTTCTTCTCTGTGTCTCTCTTCCTTCGTCTCCTACGTCAATCTCTCAATAAACTCTCTAGGGCTTCAGATTTCAGCTGATGCAAAAGGCTCTGCCTGAGACTACTTCATTTATCCCTTAATGATGTATTTATACTTTGGAAGTCCTAGGGTTGATTCAGGGTCGAAATGGTTCAAAAAGTCTTGAGAAACTCGAGTTTTTATGTCAGCCCGATGCAGGCCACAATCGTGGCCCTGCATGCCACGATCACGGCCAGCGCCTAACCCTTTCTGTCACGATCATGGCCTGGCATATACTTTCTTTCACGGTCGTGACCTGGGTCCTACCAACTTGTCTCTTTCTTTCACAATCGTGGGCCATGTTTTTAGCCCAAAACTCTTTGAAACTTCTCCGTTCTTCGCCGTTTACCCTAAAATACTAACAAACACATCAAGGTACCTCAAAAATATAACATTTAAGCTCAAATATTCATACTAACCTATAAAAAACACTTAAACACATAAACTAACACAATTAAAACATAAATACACACTAAACACTCAAATTAACACTAAATACCTAACAAATTGAACCCTAACATATCATGCAAATCACAACTATCACTTGCATTCCTAAAAACAAATAAATAAAAAACAAATAAGGTACTCAAATGAAAGCAATAATAAAAAACTGAAACAAAAAAGAACTAAAATGAAAGGATAAGGTTAGGGTACTAGCTAACAAGCACTTATTTAAGGTCACAAGCTTGACCTTTGTCAATTGATTTCAACCAATGTATGTTGGAGATTCAAGCTCCATCACCTCCACATTATGCATCTGAAATCCCTCAAAGTAAGGCTTAAGACGATGTCAATTGATTTTAAACTCTTTCCCTATCTTGGCACTTCTGATCTCCACTACTCCATATGGATTTTTCTGGGTAACCTCAAAAGACCTATCCATCTTGAACGTAACTTACTTGGCAAGAGTTTGAGGTGTGAATGATATAAAAGCACTTTCTGTCCCACCACAAATGTCTTCTTAGAGATGTTGCGATCATAGAATGCCTTAGTCTTTTCCTTATAAATCTAGGCATTCTCGAATGCTTCATGTCGCAACAGCTTCTGACTCTATGTTACACTTTTTGATTGCCCAATTAGCATTGTGTTGGAGCTCCACTGGAAGGTGGCATGGCTTCCTAAAAACAAGCTTGAATGGTGACATCCCTATTAGAGTCTTATGTACAGTCCTGTATGCCTATAGGGCATCATTGAGGCACAAACTCCTTTCCATCCTGCTGGGATTCACCATCTTCCCTCAGATGGTCTTGATCTTTTAGTTGGACACCTCAACCTGACCACTCATCTGATGGTGATAAGCAGTTGAGACTCAATACATAACTTGATATTTCTTCAAGAGGGCCTTGATCTTCCGGTTGCAAAAGTGAGTCCCCTTGTCGTTGATGATGGCTCACGAGACTCCAAACCTGAAGAAAATGTTATATTTCAAGAAATCTGCAACCACTCAAGAATTGTCAGTTTTGGTGGCTTTTACTTTCACCCATTTCGAAACATAATCTACTATAAGCAAAATATATTAAAATCCAAACGAGGAAGGAAAAGAACCTATAAAGTCCATGCCCAAACATCAAAAATATTAGAAATTTGGGGGTTTGAGACATTTCCCCACATTAACCTAATGTACTTGTGTGCTGATAGTTGTCACAAGTCATACAAAAATCATATGCATCTCGAAATAAAGATGGCCAGTAAAACCTACACTCTAGAACTTTGCAAGCTGTCCTCTTTGGGCTAAACTGACCTCCACATACTTAAGAGTGACAAAAAGTCCAAAAAAAAAGAAATTCACTATCAGGTACACACTATCTGATGACTTGATCTGCACAAAATCACCACAGGTAAAGATCATCCCATACATAAAACTTTGTTTGGCTCTTCATCCTCTCATTTTATGCCTTGGTGAAATCTATAGGAAATTGATGAGAAACCAAGAAATTCACTATATCAGCGTACCAAGGAGCTATCAATTATATTACATGTAGCTGCTCACCTAGAAAATCATCATTGATAGGGCCCATGTTAGCACCATGCTCCATTAGGTGGCTCAAATGATCTGCTAATCCATTCTCTAAGCCTCTCTTATCCTTTATCTCCACATCAAACTCTTGAAGTAGGAGTATCCAATGGATGAGCCTTGGCTTTGCCTCCTTCTTTGCTAGTAGGTACTTCAAAGCTATATGATCAGAATAAACAGTGATCTTAACACCCAATAAATAAGACCAAAATTTATCCAAATCAAAAACTATTACAAGAAGCTCTTTGTTTGTGATGGTGTAATTTGCTTGGGCATCATTCAAGGTCTTTGGGGAATAATAAATAGCATAAGGGATCCGCCCCACTCTCTGACCCAAAACTGCTCTAATGGCATAGCTGGAGGTGTTAAATGGCAGACTCCAATATGGAGGTTGTAAGATGGGTTCAGTAACTAATTTAAAGTCAAACGCCTTCTTGCACTACTCATCAAAAACAAACTTTTTGTCCTTTTAAAGTAACCTACACAATGGCCATGCTACCTTGGAAAATTCTTGAATGAACCTATGATAAAACCCTTCATGGCTAAGAAAAGATCCAACTTCCCACAAAGAAGCAGGGTAAGGCAAAGAAGAAACAAGGTCTATCTTGGCTCTATCAACCTCAATAGCCTTAGCAGAAACCACGTGTCCTAAAACTATCCCTTGTTGGACTATAAAATGGCACTATTCAAAATTAAGAACAAGGTTAGTTTCAAGACATCATTTAATTACCAAAATGAGGCGATCCAGGTATTATTCAAATGAATCCCCATTCATAGTACAGTCATCCATGAAAAATTCAATGATTTTCTCAAGATACTCAGAAAAGACACTTACCCTGCACCTTTGAAAGGTAGCGAGGGCGTTGCATAATCCAAAAGGCATCTTTCTATAGGAAAAGGTACCATATGGGCATGTAAAAGTCATTTTCTCCTAGTCCTCTAAAGCAATAGCAACCTGAATAACCATCAAGAGAAAAGTAGTAAGGATGACCAGCAAGACGTTCTAGCATCTGATCAATAAAGGGTAGGGAAAGTGTTCCTTTCTACTTATTGAGTTGAGCTTATGATAATCCATGCAAAGTCGCCATCCATTCTGCTCCTGAGTCAAAACTATCTCTCCTCTCTCATTCTCTGTAACTGTAATGCCTGACTTCATAGGAACCACCCGCAAAGGACTTACCCACTTGTTGTCAGAGATGGGGTATATCGCATCCACATCCAGCAACTTCATCATTTCCTTCTTCACCACCTCCATCATCAGTAGGTTGAGATGTCTTTGCCCTTGACAGACTAAAGTAGCTCCTTCCTTTAAAAAAATCCTATGTATGCATAAGGAAGGACTAATACCTTTAATATTGGCAACAGTCCATCCTAATGTCGTCTTATACTCTCGCAACACACTAACGAGCTTTTCTTCTTGCACCTTTATAAGATCACTTGCTATGATAACTGGAAGTGTGTTGTTAGTGTCCAAATAAGTGTACTTGAGGTGAGTCAGTAAGGGCTTCAACTCCACTTCTGGTGCCTACATAATAGAAGGTAATAACTGATTAGTATTAAAGGGCAATTCTAAAAAATGAGGGACATACTTGCTAAAAGGACTTGTCTCAAATGCCTAAATTGCTTCCTTTAGGTCTTCTCCAAACTTGAACTTGCTTTGCTAATAACTAGACATCTTTTGCTCCAACTAGGTAGTCAAGGCTACCTCCAAATGGTCACCTATAAAAAGAAGAGACCAATGCTCCACCAAAGAGTCAAGAATATCTACCTTGGTGTTCGACTCACAATCTGATGGATAGCGCATGACATCAAAGATATTGAAACGAATGACTCGCAATCGAACTCCATAGTCAACACCCCAATGTGCAAATCGATTTTTTTCAAGATGTCTTCAAAAATGGCATGCCTAAAAAAATTGTTGAAGGGCTCGAAGAGCCCTCATCCTATATATCTAACACATAAAAATCTGCATGGAAAATAAGCTTATTAACCTACACAAAAACATCCTCAATAACCCCCTCAGGGTATTTATTAGATTTATCATCCAATTGAATGATAACACAGGTATCCTTTATGAACCAAGATTAAGAGCTTTAAAAATAGAAAAAGGCATAATATTGATCGAAGTTGCTAAAGCTAACATACATCTCTTATACCTCATGATGGTGTGTCAAACCAGCAAAAATAAATTCCTACTCTAGAACACTTAAGCGAGTAAAGTGGTGAATAGGGTCAAACCACAGAGACCAATGTAGTAATTATTTATTTGTGTGAAATCAAAAATAAAAATAAATAAATAAAAATAAAATTGTAAAAAGAATTGATTTGGGGATGATTAATTTTAAAACACGAAATCACGTAGTAATCACGCAGAAGGAAATTAAAA
>JAOQMS010015749.1:0-16174 GCA_027563885.1 Erythroxylum longipes
TTATACATGCCTGTACCCATTTAACAAATTCCTTAGGGAACCCCATGAGACTTAGAGTCCATATAATAAAATCCCATTCAACATGATCAAAAGCCTTCCGAAAATCCACTTTGATGATACAATTCGAAGGACTATTTTTCCTTTGATACCCTTTCATCAGCTCCTGCACCACAGAAATATTGTCACCCATCCTTCTACCATATAGGAAAGCACTCTGATTGTCAGAGATCAGAGCATCTAGTACCAAATTTAGCCTATTTGCTAGTATTTTAGAGATAATATTATATAGAAAGTTGGTACAGGCAATAGGCCTGAATTCATCCAATATATAAAGGAGCAAGGGGATTTAGGAATCAAACATATGAAGGTTTTATTGATTTCCTTCAGTAGAATACCCCTAGAGAAAAATTCCAGCACTACTTTTTTAACCATAGGACCAGTATCTTGCCACGTCTTTTGGAAAAAATAGACGTTGATGCTTACTCTTGAGAGATCTTTGTATGATTAATAGAGTCAAGAGCATCAGAATTTGTTAAACTCCTTGAATAACCATAGAACTGCTTAAAGTATCTCTCTACTTCCTTTAGAAGATCTTCTTGTTTTGTAATTACCTCATCATCTTGCAACTTCAGTGAACTGATTATGTTAGCATTTTTCCTGATTAAGACTGAATTAAAGAAGAATTTATAGCACCTTTCACCATCCTTTAGCCAATTAATTCTGGCGTGTTGCTCCATTAGGCTGTCACGGTCCCTAGCTTTAGAAAGATACGACAACAGTAGGGTCTTCACTGTTTCCATAAGATTAGAATTGGTAGGATCCAAATAAAGTTGATGTTGCACCCTTTCCAACTCTTCTCTAGCCAAGGTTACCGCTTTTCGAGTTGAGACAGGTCTTCTATTCATTAAAGATTTCATCTCCCTTTTGATAGCTTTAAGTTTCTGGACACAGACATATTGTTGAGTACCTAAAACCGTATCCTCCAACCCCTTTTTGATCGCATCACGAAACCCCTCATCTTCTATTAATAGATTGTTGAATCAAAAAGGCCCTTTTCTGTCCTTAAAATGAAGTAGGTTTGTAATTAGCATAGTTGTATGATTTGAGAATAAAGGATCCATGTAAGAAGTGACACTATTGGGAAATTGTATTAGCCAGTCCTGATTCACCATAATCTGGTCTAGCTTCTTCCTCAAAGCCCAACTTCCTATTTATTTGTTACTTCATGTAAAAAGCTGCCTCTGCGACCTTAGATCAAAAATTCCAAGTTGAGTTACACAATCGTTACGGTCCTCTGAGAAGTTTCTCAAGCTGAAATCGCCTTCAGCTTCTGATTAATAAAAAGTAGCATTAAAATCCCCACAGAGCATCCAAGGCCCATTGGCAAAAATTTTGAATTGCATTAGGTTTTCCCATAACAATTTCCTCTGGAAAGCATGGTTAGAACCATAGATAAAAGATACAAAAATTTCAACGTTTACATGAAGAAGTTTAACCTTCAGGTGTATAACTTGTGCATCTGTGTAAAGAACTTGCACATCCACCAAAGTAGGGTCATAGCCAACAATAATTCTTCCGTAACTGTGGGCTTGATGATTGGAAATAAATTTCCATATAGGGCCCAATTTATTTTGTAAATTAAGTTTTTCATTCCTGATTTTAGTTTCAAGAAGAGCAAAAAACCATGGCTTTGTGTTATAAACAAAATCCCTTAAAGCTAAAAGCTTTTTAGGGCAATTGATCCTCCTCATATTCCATGCTAAGATCTTCATACATCAAGTAAAATTGGATTTGGAGCCCTTTCTTTTGCTCCTATTAGGCTTCCTTTTAACCACCTTTAGAAATTGTCTAATAGTAGGATCCTCTTCATTATAATCCACTGCAACTGGCTTCTCTTTTCATCCAGTCCCCTTAGTAATTTCATCACTAGTTTCTAGTGAATCATCCACCATTACTGTCTTATTCTTGTTAACTACAGAAGCCTCATTGATTTCCCCCAACATATTCTCCTGTCACAACTACTTCCTTCTCAATGTCAACATCCACTATGTTCTTAACATCTTCAGCCTCGGGTCCTTCCCCTTCACCTACCTGTTCATTTTGCTCCTGAATGACTTCAGTCGAAATCACTTGTCTGCTTTCATCAGTTAGCCCTACCTTATTGTTTGAGGGACTAACTCCCATTAGTTCCTCATAGTCCCCTCTAAGGAATGTCTTGCTCGTTGGTACCCATTTTTTTCCCTGAGCAGCTAGGGACGACTTCCATGGGTATTGAATTGTCACTCTATCTTCATTCATGGAACCATCAAAACCCAATCACATAATAGGAATAGATTCTGGCAAGCTATTAGAAAGGTCCATGTTTATACATATTCTAGCATATCCTAATCTCCTTCTATTGGCAGTATTATCATCCAAACAAAGGGGATTACCAAGAAAGCTAGCTATCATGCTCAAACCCTTTATTATCTAATATTCTAGTGGGACATTAAATAGGTTAACCCACAAAGGTACTTATCTCTTTTCCTTACTACCAACCTGAAATCCTGGTTGCCATGGCTGCGGAAATAGTGGGAAATTAGAAATAGGCCACGACTCTTCTTCTACTACCTTTAGAGCTTGTGCCTTTAAGGTAGGGATGTCAAATTTGGCCCGGCCCGGCCCATTTTTGGCCTGGGTTTGGAGTGCCATGGGCGGGCCACGGGCTGGCCCGACAAAATGGCGTCGTTTTGTCCAAAACGATGGGCCGGGCTACGGGCCGGGCCATCCCCACCTGTGCGGGCCATCGGCTGGCCCGCGACCCGGGGTTTTTGAGGCCGGGCCGGGCCGGGCCGCCCATTGACATCCTTACTTTAAGGAGAACATAAATAGTAGGTATTTGTCTTATGCGATGACAGTCTCCACAAAACCTTTATGCTTCCAAGCCGACTGCGCCCATTTTTGTATGACTAGGAAAGCAGGACGTTTATCCCAAAAGAAACCAATAAGGGAGTTTTCCCACATTTAAGCACCTTCTCGTAGCATTTCCTTATCAGGGAAAACGATAGCCCGACCTTCTTCTATCTTGGATGGGCAAAAATGTAGAGAGAGATCTCTTGAACTGCCCACCACTTATCTCCAAGTCTTCCTTTCTATCGAAGGGGTAGGGGTGGCTAAAGAGGGTAAAATAGAGTTAGGGGTATGAAGGGGAGAGGGTGTAGTAGCAAGAAGAGGTGGTAGAGGGTCAGCAGGTAAAGAGGATTTGGGTGAGAACATGGCAGGTTTCTTAGTGTCTCTTAAGGTAGAGGGAGACGGTAAGGGTAGAGGAGGAAATTCATCCCTGCCTATTACCTGATTGGTGCTACTAAGAGGGGTCTGCAAAATCTGCATTGTGGTTGCAGTGAAGACAGTTTCTAAAAGGGGAAAACAAGAGAGGGCGAGAAAAGGGTAGAAAATGAGAATGTCTAAAGTACCCTTGTTAAGTTATCATTTTGCACTTATTGGTATATAAATCTCTCTCATATGTTGAAACTATTATTCAAAATTAATGGATTTGTGTCTTAATTGTTTTTAGATGATTTCCAACACTTGGGAGATAAAATTGAGTTAAAAAGATGCAAAAGAAACAAAGAAATCTGAAATTCCAAGTTAGCAGCAAATTCACGACTAGACGTGGCCACGTGCAAGGATGGGAACAGATTCTGAAGATTTTGTTTTCAAGTTCAAATTCAAAATTTTCACAAATCTTTAAAGATCATATTGCTATCTTGTTAATGGGATTTGCAACTTGAAGTGGGGATAAGGATTATTTGCTAAAGATCACAAGACAACAATAGAAGAAATCGAAAAAAGGCATAAAAAGAGAGGGACATGCACTGTTCACGCACTGTTCACGCAGCACCACTTTAGGAGTAGTTTACTTTTTCTGCATTCTTTTCTTCTTGCTTTCTCAACAGTCGTAGGAGTTTTTCATTTTTTTATAGTATCTTTCTAAATATTTTCGGATTTTCTAGAAAGACCTAGGATGGAGACAATATGTTTTATTATTTCTTTGATTTTCACTTTCGCTATGAGTAGCTAAATCCCTTTTCTTGGTTGAGGGGAACCATGTTATCATCTATTATGTGTGAGATGTTTCAGTAAAGTTTATTTTGTTGATGAACATTGAGTGTCTTCCAAATTACTTTTTCTAATTGAATTAATTGATTTCCAAGTACGCAACTAGGAATTGATTCGTTTAATAGCTAGATTAATGAAATATGACGTTCAGTTTTGTTAATCACACGTAGCGATTAGGATTACCTTCTTTACGTTAGAGTCAAAAGTTCTAAGAAGACATTCGGCTAGATTAATTGTGTGTCATGCATGTGTTATCTTATTCAATGGTTTCTTAATTCTTAATGCTATCAATCAATTGAACTTACGATCGTATCTAGGTTATTGGTTGATAAGAATGTGTAGAATACATGTTTCTATTCATTTACACTTACAAGAAAACATCCCCCAATGAATGTTTATTGATGAATTGAATTTTATATTAAGGATCCATTTTAGTGTGATAACATTTGTGACCCGAAACCAAGGTTTTTTTATTAAATTTTTAGATCTAATTACTTTTTTCAATTTCTGATTTTTGTTACTTCTACTCTTTTAAATTTATGAAAATTAAAATCCCCCCTTTTCGTTACTTTATTTTTGTTTTGAACTCGTAACTCTTTACCGTTAAATTTCTCGTGGGAACGATACCCACTTTCCACTACTACATCAATTTGTATTAACGAAAGTTGGTTTCTTTTTAATTTGGTTGCAGGTGATAACAGCATCAAAATTTGGCACCATTGCCTGAATTTTTGACGGTTTATGTACGTTACATGTTCGAATCAATTTGAAAATTTACAGTGCAATCCTGAAATTGAAAAGACAGGCAAAAGACTACAGAAACAGACGAAACAGTAGCGACAAGTGCAGAAAATAAAACGGATGGCAGCAAATTGAACCCTTCGAGAACTAGTCGCGCCCACGGACGCTCAACAGGCCCAGTGCATTAATTTTACAAATTTAAGTGATAATAATACTTTTGAATTAAAAATTTGGGCTGATTCATTTATTACCTATTTTCAGGGGTTTACCGAGAGAAGATCTGTACAAACACTTGAAGGAATTCGATATAGTTTGCATGTGAATGAAGCTGACGAATGTGGCAGAAGAGCAGATTAAGCTAAGAGCCTTCCCATTTTCTCTCAAGAATGATGCTCAAGATTGGTTGTACTATTCAGCTGGAGAAAACGTGCAAACGTGGGCTAAAATGAAGAGGCTTTTCTTCAAGAATCAACATCGAGAGTAGCTAATATTCGAAAGGAAATTTGCAGAATTCGACAACATAGGGGAGAAACACTTTACAAGTATTGGGAAAGATTCAAGAAACTTTGCGCTAGCTGTCCACACCACCAAATGACTGACCAGCTATTGATTCAATACTTCTACGAAGGTCTTTCGCTCACAAATAGGAGTATGATTGACGCTGCAAGTGGTGGCGCCTTAGTTGACAAAATGTCGGCGGCCGCAGGGGAATTGATCGCGAACATATCTTCCAACACTCAACAATTCAGAATACGTACTGAGCATGGATCAAAAAGCGTGAATGAGGTGAATGTGGCCACATTAGAGAAAAGATTGGATAACCTTACTTCTTTGGTGCAATAAATTGAGGTTACGAAGAAAGAAGAAGCAGAGGTATGTGGAATATGTTCAATGATAGGACATTCTACTGATGCAAGTCTGGTTTTGCAGGATGAAAACGCAGAACATATGAATGTCGTGGGAGGTTTTGCTGGACCGAGTCAAAGGAAGTACGACCCATATTCCAACACCTACAATCCGGGATGATGCGATCACCTGAATTTGCATTATGAAAATCCTCAAGGGCAGCAAGCAACCACGAATTTCCAGCAGTATAGACAACCGTATATGCCTCGGAAAAATTAAAATACAACATCCAATTCCGAAGGTAAGTATTCTTTGGAAGATATAGTGCAAACTTTGGCTACTAACACTTTGACGTTTCAGCGAAGTACTGAAGTACGTATCTGCAATGTTGAGAATCAACAACAGAACATCAAAAATCAAATAAGCCAACTGGTAACTACCATAAATCTATTGGAAGCGCAAACTTTTGGAAATTTTCCAGCACAACAGGAGATCAATCCTAAACAAAGTGCAAAGGCTTTCACGCTGCAAAGTGGTAAGGAATTGCAGGACTCACTTCCGAAGAATTCCATAAGAGAGGTAGAAGAAGAAATCATGCAAAAGGCACCTTCACAACCAAAAACAACGAAAAACAAGCTGAAGAATATGGTGGTTCCGCCCCCTTTTCCGCGCTGATTTACGAAAGCAAAAAAAGAAGAGCAAGAAAAAGAAATATGGGAGACTTTCAGAAAAGTTCAGGTAAATATTCCTCTCCTTAATGCGATTAAACAAATTCCATGTTATGCTAAATTCCTTAAAGAGCTTTGCACTTCAAAGAGGAAATTAAAATTTGATGAGAAAGTTCAGTTAGGGGAGAACGTTTCAGCAATTTTGCAAAAGAAAAAGCTTCCACCTAAGTGTCAAGATCCAGGTATGCTCACTATCCCATGTCAGATTGGTAATTTGCGAACTGAAAGAGCTATGTTAGATCTAGGTGTGTCCATTAATGTTATGCCATATGAAGTTTATAAATCCTTAAATATTGGACCTCTTAAAGAAACTAATGTAGTGATTCAATTAGCGGATCGCTCAAATACCTATCCAAAGGGTATTAGAAGATATCTTGGTTTAAGTAGGGAATATGCTTTTTTGGGCTGATTTTTATATTTTACAGATAGGCACCGATGATACATCTTCTTCCACTCTAATTTTATTCGGAAGGCCGTTCTTGAAAATGACTAGAACAAAAATAGATGTTCATGATGGATCTTTAACAATGGAATTTGATGGTGAATTAATTAAGTTCAATTTTTACAATACCAGGATTCCAGATGATGAATAACCTATTGTTTCTGTGGATTTTATTGAAACATGGGTGCAGGATAATTTGATTTTGGAGGAAAAAGATGAGTTTGGCATGATTTTGGAAGAAGAAAACGCACAATAGTGAAAGGATGGACAACAAACATTGTTGTCCAGCAATCAAGTGGAGGCGTCTATGTGTGGGGAGACCACCGAACCACTCCTCCATCAGCTCACGTCTGTGGAAATGTCCAAAAGTGTGGAAAAGTTGCTACCGTCATTAATCAACCCACCAACATTAGAGTTGAAGAGCTTGCCTAGTCATTTGAAGTACATCTTTTTAGGTGAGAAAGATACATTGCCTCTTATTATTTCTAATCAACTTTAGGATATGTAGGAAAGCCAGCTGGTTAACGTATTAAAAGAGAATAAAGAAGCTTTCAGTTAGACAATGGCTGATTTGAACAGTATTAGTCCTACTATTTGCATACACTGAATTTTAATGGCAGATGAAGTGAAGGAAGTGAGGCAACCCCAACGTCGTCTAAATCCACCCATGATGGAAGTGGTGAAGAAAGAGATTTTGAAGCTTCTTGATGCTGGCATTATTTATCCAATCTCGGATAGCAATTGGGTAAGCCCGATCTAAGTAGTTCCGAGGAAAACTGGAGTGACTGTGATTGAAAATAGCAATGGTGAGTTGATACCAACTCGTGTTCAAAATGGTTGGAGGGTATGCATAGATTATAGGAAGCTTAATTCAGTTACTGGAAAAGATCATTTTTCGCTTCCATTTATTGATCAAATGCTTAAAAGACTTACAGGTAAATCTCACTATTTTTTTAGATGGCTATTCAGGATACCACCAGATTTTGGTAGAACCAAGGATCAAGAGAAGACAACCTTTACATGTCCATTCAGTACTTTGCTTACCGAAAAATGCCATTTGGATTGTGTAACGCACCCGTAACATTTCAACGGTGTCTGGAAAGTATTTTCTCCAATCTTGTGGAAAATTGCATGAAAATTTTTATGGATGATTTCACGGTCTATGGAGAGTATTTTGAAACATGCATTTTCAATCTTGAAAAAGTGCTTAAACGTTGTATTGAAACTAATTTGGTTTTAAATTATGAAAAATGTCGTTTCATGGTTGATCAAGGCATAATTTTGGGTCATACTGTTTCTTCGAAAGGAATTGAAGTTGATAGGGTTAAAATAGATATTATTTGATCTTTATCTTACCCCACGACTATACGGGAAGTTTGTTCTTTTCTTGGCCACGCAGGATTCTATCGGCGATTTATCAAGGACTTCTTCAAAATTGCGCAAGCATGTGCAGATTGCTCAAAAAAGACGTGAAGTTTGATTTCGACGAGCCATGCAAAAGTGAGTTTGATAAACTCAAGGAGCGACTAACTACAGCGCCGATTATTCAGCCACCAAAATGGGACATGCCCTTCGAGTTGATGTGTGATGCTTCGGATTATGCAGTTGGCATCATGCTGGGCTAAAAAGTGGACAAGGTACCTCATGTTATTTACTATGCATCTATGACACTTAATGATGCCCAGAAAAATTATTCTACTACGGAGAAGGAGTTTTTAGAGGTCGTCTTTGGATTGGAGAAGTTTTAGTCATACCTGTTGGGGACAAAGGTGATCATCTATTTAGATCATGCAGCTCTAAAGTATTTGGTGAACAAGAAAGAAGCCAAGCTAAGATTGATTCGATGGATTTTACTGCTTTAGGAATTTAATTTAGAAATCCGTGGCAAGAAAGGAGCTGAAAATTTGGTGGCCGATCATCTAAGTAGGATCACTCTGAGTACCACATCTGATGTTCTTCATGACAAATTTCTGGATGAAAGTCTCTTCGCAATTCAACAGGTAATCCCATGGTATGCGAAAATAGTAAACTTTTTGGTGACTAAGTCTTTACCTAGCGACTTTATCTAGAACTGGAAGAGATAAAATTAGATGAGAGGCTAAATATTACATTTGGGATGAACCTCATCTTTGGAAAATTTTTTCTGATCAGATTTTTAGGAGATGTGTCATAGATGATGAAATTCCTTCCATTTTACATTTTTCTTATTCATCTGTGTGTGGAGACATTTTGGTCCCAAAAGGACTGCTCGAAAAATTCTTGAATGTGGACTGTTTTGGCCTAAGTTGTTTTATGACTCTTACATGTTTTGCAAGTCTTGCGATCATTGTCAAAGAATAGGTAACTTAGGATCGAGGAATCAAATGCCACTCATGAACATTCTGGTATGTAAGATTTTTTTATGTTTGAGGAATAGACTTTATGGGTCCTTTTCCTTCTTCCTTTGGTAAGAACTACATTTTGCTAGCTGTGGATTATGTTTCGAAATGGGTAGAAGCTAAGGCTACTTTATCTGTCGATGCTAAAACTGTTATAGATTTTGTTAAATCTAACATTTTTGTTAGGTTCGGAATGCCTCGAGCTATCATTAGCGATCGAGGAACCCATTTCTGCAACAAGATTTTTGAGGCTTTAATGAAGAGATGTGGTATCACACACCGAGTCTCTACAGCCTATCATCCGCAAACAAGTGGACAAGCTGAAGTATCCAACAGGGAGATGAAATCCATACTGGAAAAAGTGGTGAATCCAAACTGAAAGGATTTGAGCTTACGATTGGACAATGCCTTGTGGGCGTACCAGATTGCATACAAAATCCAATAGGCATGTCACCTTACAGGTTAGTTTTCAGCAAGCCTTGTCATTTCCATGTGGAAATAGAGCATAGAGCTTATTGGGCTGTGAAATAGTTGAACATGGATCAGATGGAAGTTGTTAACAATAGGAAACTACAACTATAAGAGTTAGAGGAGATTCATAATGAAGCATATGAAAATGTGAAAATTTATAAGGATAAAACTAAAGCTTTTCATGATAAAATGATTTCTAGGAAACAATTTTCAATTGGACAAAAAGTTCTTCTTTATCATTCGAAGCTTAAATTGTTTCTTGGAAAATTACGATCTCGTTGGCTTGGACCGTTTATTGTTACTAACATTTTTTCTTATGGTGCGGTAGAAATTCAGAGTTTAGATACCTCTAAGGTATTTAAAGTTAACACATATCACCTGAAGCCATATTATGAAAACTTTTCAGTTGAGCGAGTGGAAGAAATAGAGTTGGTACCCCCAACCTATTTCTAATCAGGTAAGTAAAAGAACATGTCCAGCTAAAGAATTTAAAGAAGCACATTCGGGGAAACCCGTAAAATTTTCAGGTTTGTTTATGTTTTTTATTTTTCAGCAGTTCTTATTTTCATTTTTATTAGGTTTATTTCATTTTAGTTAGAAATTTAATTTAGCATTCCCAATTCTACAATTTTAATTTTTATCTTTTTTTTAAAAAATGCAAAACGAAAATTTCAGTCTTTCCGCTATAATACCCAAGTTTACCGTTCCCCCCATTTTCACTCTTTTCTTAACTTACTTCTCACTTTTAATTCCATCACCGTAATCACTTATTGTGCAATCTACATTTTCACTAGTTTTCTATCTCCATCTTCGATTTTTCAGCTGCCAAAACACACATTGGAATCATGCCATGGAAGAAGAATGATTCAAGAAGGTTAGCTACACCAATAACCTCATTTATTGATATAACACCTCCAAATGCCGCCATAGCTACCTCGACCCCTTCCATTCCTCAACTATCGGCACCAACACTGGGGCCATCCACAAGAAATCGAACAAGGAGAGGAAAAGAAACCAAAAACCGTACTAAATGGACCTCCACATCCGCCAAGACCATGATTTCAGCATTTCCAAATAGAGAAGCCTTCTTTTCCCTTTTCCTTTATATTTGTGCTTCTTTAATTTTATGTCCTAACATTGAGGACAATGTTGGTCTAGGTGTGGGGGAAGGAAATGGAGTATATGTGTGTGATTCTTTTCGGTTTTTGCATGTTGGTTATGCATGTTAAGCCATCAAGCTTTATCATATTAGTTTGGATGAGATTGAATGTACGCATGAAATTAAATTGGTCTATATGAATCTAAAGCGAATCATGCGAATTGATTATAATAACTGATCTGTTAAACTTAGTCAAAATTTTGACATTTGAAGTGATGAGGTAATTGTGGAATTAAGGTGAATTCTTGAATTAAACCTATGAGCGGAATTGGGCTTTAATGACATCATCTTTATGTCATTCTATTTCTTTTTATTGTGTGATGCTCCTCTAATCAGGTTTGCCTTCAGAACTTGCACTGAACCGGATTAAATTTGTTTGATTACATAGTTTATAGAAATGATTAAGGCCTTCTTTATTTTTACACCCTTTAGCTTAAAAATGACCCACCTAGTTATTTTCCATTTGAAAACACTTTTGAGCCTTTAACCTTGTTGTTTTCATTCAATCACCTTACATTGAAACCTAAAAAACCCCATTAACCTTACCCTATCACAAGTTGAATGAAGTATTGAGTAATTTGGGACTTTTACTTTGTATTGTATTATGAGATATTTTTATAGATACTTCTACTCATGTGTTTATTAAATTATACTGCTAGTAATTTCTCTTGTTTTTATTGTTCTCCCTTGTTCTTAGCCAAGTAAAAAAAAAAGAAAAAAAGGGAAAAAGAAAGAAAAGAAAAAAAGAAAAAAGAAAAAAAGAAAGAAAAAGAAAAAGAAAAAGAAAAAGAAAAAGAAAAAGAAAAAAGCATAGTAGCATTAGTTAGTATAAGTAGTTGTAGTCCTTTATGTCATGTGATTATCTCATAATTTTAATATCCCTTTTACTTGGTACTTTGTGAATGCTTGTGATTAACCTTTGCCATTTTTACCTTACTTTTGAACCTAGCCCCATTACAACCCATAATAAAGTCCTTATGATCTATGAGCTAATGTAATTCGAATGAAAGATAACTGGTAAATTTGCAAGCCTATGGTAGTGCAACCTATTAGAGGGAGATTTGAGAGAAACACTTTGACCTCAAACACTTGAGTGTAAGAGAGAAATCTTTGAAAAGAATTCACTTTGGTTTCATAGTTGCTTTTTGAACAAAGACGTCTTATTTTGACTTTGTTTATGTGTATCGGTGAAAAGTGATTATGATGTATGTGCAACCTAAGTCTTGCTGGCCCAAGTTAACGGAATGCGTGCACTTAATCTTATGAAGGATGAATTGATAGAGTGTAGTGGTTTGGCATATTTGCTCGAGGGCGAGCAAAGGTTTGGTGTGGGGGAATTTGTTAAGTTGTCATTTTGCACTTATTTGATATATAAATCTCTCTCATATGTTGAAATTATTATTCAAAATTGATGGATTTGTGTCTTAATTGTTTTCAGATGATTTCCAACACTTGGGAGATGAAATTGAGTTAAAAAGATGTAAAAGAAATAAAGAAATATGAAATTCCAGGTTGGCAGTAAATTCATGACTAGACTTGGCCACGTGCAAGGATGAGAACAGATTCTGTAGATTTTGTTTTCAAGTTCAAATTCGAAAATTTCACAAATCTTTAAAGATCATATTGCTATCATATTAATGGGATTTGCAAATTGAAGTGGGGATAAGGATTATCTGCTAAAGATCACAAGAAGGCAATAGAAGAAATCAGAAAAAGGCATAAAAAGAGAGGGATGTGCACTGTTCACGCAGCACCACTTTAGGGGTAGTTTACTTTTTCTACATTCTTTTCTTCTTGCTTTCTTGACTTCCATAGGAGTTTTTCATTTTTCTTCAGTATTTTTCTAAATATTTTCAGATTTTACAGAAAGACCTAAGATGGAGACAATGTGTTTTATTATTTCTTTGTTTTTCACTTTCGCTATTAGTAGCTAAATCCCTTTTCTTGGTTGAGTAGAACCATGTTATCATCTATTATGTGTGAGATGTTTCAGTAAAGTTTATTTTGTTGATGAACACTGAGTGTCTTCCGAATCACTTTTTCTAATTGAATTGATTGATTTCTAGGTATGCAACTAGGAATTGATTCATTTAATAGCTAGATTAACGAACTATGACGTTCAATTTTGTTAATCACAAGTAGTGATTAGGATTACCTTCTTTACGTTAGAGTCGGAAATTCTAAGAAGACATTCAGCTAGATTAATTGCATGTCATACATGTGATATCTTGTTCATTGGTTTCTTAATTCTTAATGCTATCAATCAATTGAACTTACGATCGTATCTAGGTTATTCGTTGATAAGAATGTGTAGAATACATGTTTCTATTCATTTTCACTTACGAGAAAACATCCCCCAATGAATGTTTATTGATGAATTGAATTTTATATCAAAGATCTATTCTAGTGTGATAACATCGGTGACCCGAAACCAAGGTTTGTTTATTAAATTTTCAGATCTAATTACTTTTGTCAATTTCCGATTTTTGTTAATTCTACTCTTTTAACTTTACGAAAATTGAAATCCCCCCTTTTCGTTACTTTATTTCAGTTTTGAACTTGTAACTCTTTATCGTTAAAATTCCTCGTGGGAACGATACCCACTTTCCACTACTATATTAATTTGTATTAACGAAAGTTGGTTTATTTTTAATTTGGTTGCAGGCGACAACAGTACCAACCCTTGACTGAAGAGATGGTCAAAAAAATTAACAGGATGGTAAGTAGACAATAGAAGGGGTTGAGAATGAGATTTCGAAGAAGAGATTTATGGAAAAGAAGCTATATGGTTAAGGAAAGCAAAAAATAGAAGTGTTAGTGGAGAAGAAGCTATGGGGTTAAGGAAAGCAGAAAGTTGGTAGTTTTTGGCTAGGTTAAGGCAAGGAAAGTTAGAGAGAGGACAGAGCACTTCTCTTTAACCCATGGCTGTATAATTGTTAGATCAAGATATTACACTGACTAAAAATGTTTGACAGAATTTTTAATTTAAAATCATCAGTCTTAGTCACAAATCTGCTTACTTTGCTTATCTGTGGAGGATTTTTTGTAGCCATCCATAATTTACATCTTGGTGTCATTTATGTGGAAATAGGATGGGAAGGTGAGAAAATAAAAATTGTTGGGATGTTTCCTCCCCGTACTCGTAGTTGGATGGGGTATGTTGAGAAAGATACTGCTGTACAAACTAATATTTACTCTGTTGAGGTTTGTGAAATTCATAATGGAGTTATAATCCATGTTGTTGTTTCTTTGTTTCACACTTCCAGAACTTATCACTTTATGGAATGAACAATTTAGAGGTGTAGTGCTACTCTTGTATTTGATACTTCCATTTCCAATGGATAGATCCTATACAATTGATGTTGGAAAAGCTAGATAGTCATTGGCATTGTCATTATAGTTTTATAATTGATTCAGATAGATTAACAACTTGGATTGAAACAATTGGACATGTTACAAATTACCTTTTTTGTTTGGTGTACTTTTCGACTTGTTGGATGAGAATTTCGTAATGAGAATTCTAGTTTAAAGTGTGTTTGAAGAAGATGAGTACTTACGAAGCCATTTATTCCCATTGAAGACTGAGGAAAAGAGAGGTTGTGTGCATTTATCAGTATTTTATTCTAGTATCTTATGCCTTACTAATTTTCTTGAGAATGATTTTGAGTCCTTCCCACATGAAAGCCATCTAGATACATTTACCATGAATAAACTACCGATGTTATGAAAATTCCTAGGACTTAGTTGAACTGCAATTGAGAAAGTTACAGTCCATATATAGTTTCCTTTTTATTCTCAGTTTAGGCCTGTAAACATCTCCTTTTAGTCTATGCCTTGTCAGCTATTTCTTTTTCTTCATATCTCATGTATTATTCATATACTATCGGCTTAAATTGCCTTACCTTTGTTTTTATATATTGCTCTTATTATATATTAGTCATATGATGAATCATCTCATAGATTCCAGTATTGCAGTCTGTAGTTTATGTAGCTAAAAGTACAATAGCCTCTGGAATTGCTGGCTCATCTTCCTCTAGAGCTGAAAACATCGTCACTATTGTTGCTGGAGTTGCCCTTGTATTTATAGTCGCAGCATCTTTAATCCTCCTATAAGTTGGCAAAAACTCACCTAAGATACAGACTGTTGAATATAATGGTCCTGCCCTTAGTTACTGCATCAATAAGTTCAAGCTACAAGAGATTGTTCAATTAGTAATGCCAAGTGAAACTGAACCTTCCCCATTTATATATACAGAAGCATCTCCACCATAAATTACTCAGATACAAGTTTAATCTTAAGTTTTGGTGGAGCCATCCACTTTAACTGAGATATTTATTACTTAGGTTGATTAAATTAGTTTCAATTTCTCAAAAAATGAACCTAGAAATTTTGCTCTATAAATTTAATGTATACTAATGTACAAAGCTATGAACAAAACAACTATTGAGGTATATGTAGTATGAATTGTAACAAATATATGATATGATATGAAATGATATGCTAACTTGTATTGTACTATGGAATGCATTCCACAACCTCTCTCTATCACTCTCTCTATCACTCTCATGTTCATAGGCTAATCCACTATCCCCGCCTCTGGCCACAATAAATTAGCTCTACTTTTATTTGGTAATTAGGACAAAAGTAACGTCTCATGAACTTTTATGGCAATGATCTCATATTAAAACTCCAGACAAAAGTTTCAAGTTTTCATCTTTGTGGAACTAAAAGAAAAACTTGAGGGTAAGATTTCAAAGATATGATATTTCTAGACCAAAAGAAAGGAAACTGAAAGTTTGGCATTCAGATGTTGTAAGACTTGATGAAACATGAAACTTTTTGACTGATAAGATGGTGAAAAAAACAAAGCATCCAATAAGCACATATTCATGACATGATATAAACAACAACCAAGCAACCAACAATATATAATCTTAAGATAGATTCATATAATTTGATAATAACAAATGCAAAATAAATCATTCTATGATGTTTCTAATGATTGTTGATGAAGTCAACAATTCCTTCAAAAAAGACAGTGGTTCGTGATGTAGTTCGTGGATCGATGTCCACTGCAATTTTGTTGAGATAGAAACTATGTCCCATTCTAGGATTAGTGAGTAGCATCACATCCTTGTTAGTCCTTTTCATGCTTCATAGTACTCCACCTCAGTGTCTCTAATAAGATCATTCTCCACCATACAGAGTAGGAATGATTGTTGGACCCCATTTTTGGAGCCCAACTATCCAGAATATCATAAAACGTGAGCTTAATCCAATAAAAACACCTTAACCATTATTGATTCATCT
>JAOQMS010015760.1:0-16174 GCA_027563885.1 Erythroxylum longipes
AAATTTAGTAAATAAAATATTTCATAAAAATATATTATTAGTTATATAAATTTAAATTATAAATAAGAAAATATTAAATTAAAGTAAGAAGAAGACGATACATTGAACTTGCTTTCTATTAGTTGAGGGTATAGTGGAAAATAATAATTATCAAAAGGTTATTAATAGAAAGTAGAATTTCTACCGTAGAAGTACTTTCCTACTGCAACTCTCTTTCTGCTTATGGATTTATGCAGTAGCATCGCAATTTCCTCCAACCTCTGGTTGTTTGCCCGTAGATCCAAACATGTGACTGCGTTTGAAAACTGCACCGTAGATCCAAACGCAGTCTTAGTAGTGACTCTTTTTTAAAAATATTTTAAATACTAATTAATTAAAATGTAATTAAATAATTAATTAATTACAATATAATTAATTAAAATATATTAATAATTAATTAATTAAAATTAATTAAAATATAATTAATTAATTAATTACAATATAGTTAATTAAAAATATAATTCATTCATTAAATAAACTATTGTGATTAATTAATTAATTACAATATAATTAAATAAATTAATAATAATAATAATTAATTAAAGTATAATTAATTAATTAAAATATAACTAATTAAAATATGATTATTCATTAATTAAAATATTGTAATTAATTAATTAAAATTAATTAATTACAATATAATAAATTAAAATATAATAAATTTTTATTTCTCGATATTTTTTTACAAACCAATCACTGTCAATGGTAGTGATAATCATTGCTTTCTCTTAACCAACCATCATAATTATAACGATAATATCTATTTTCATTCCTCACTATATTCATTCTTATTCCTATTATCATTCCCCCATGCGAACCAACTGTCCCCACCAAACACTCTTAAGTGCGAAAGATTTACCTCTTTTCTGCTCTAAACTTCCTCTGGTATTCCGCGATTCAAGGGAACTGAGGGTCCACGATTGATCAGGTAGGCTGCGGTGTTAACAGCTTCAGCTCATAGCATCTTGGGTAAGCCGGCATGTATCTTCATACTTCTGGCAAGTTCATTCAGAGTTCTGTTCATACACTCCACTACACCATTTTGCTGCGGTGTTATAGGAACTGTTCATGTAAACTCAGCCAAGATTAACATACCATTTTATATGTAGGCAATGCTAGACTGATAGTGATATAGTTTCTTCTCTATATTAAACACAGACGATATGATTAATATTTTCCAAGTTGAATGTGTTAAGGCCTCTTATTTACAAAGCCAAATGTTCAAGAAAAACATCTACATTGCTCCACATCCTTGTAATTGCTTGGATGATATGCACTCATTCATCACTAAGTATGATTGCTCTCGGTCTAACCAATGAAACTTGAATCAAAACAATAAACTTTATTAAAATAGAATTTTCTAGTACACTACTACTTTTCAATGTGTGTCTCCATCACACAGGTACATAATGAAGACGATAAAATTTCTAGAAGTAGATTTTTTAAAGTGCAATAGTGATTAGTGATAAGATGCCATTTGGTTATATTAATAGGATATATTTTTAATTTTGGTTTAATTTTAGTATTTAAATGGAAAAGTTAATATTTGTTTTATTTTAAGAGATAAAAAGTAGAGATTAGATCAAATTAGAACATTATTGGTCAAAATCACGAATATTAGAAAAAGTGGACAGTTATTGTAGTAGATAAGATGAGATAATGCCTAATATATTAGATTCATCTTAGGAGTTTGAATTCAATTAGGAAACTTATTTTCAGACCTAGGGATTTCGACTTGTTTAGATAATAATCTTGGTAAGATAGGAGAAGGCTAGGTTTTGAGTATAAATAGAGGAGAAAAACATGTCTAACACTTCTATACATCACCCTATTTCGTTTTCCCTATGTTTTCTCTTCATTTTTGACCTTTCATCTTTTCTTCTATTTTAATGTTGGAACTAAATCCATGTATGGCTAAATTTAAATATTCTAATTCAAAGGGATTCAAAACTCTATTTATAATATTGTGAGGTTTTGTTCTAAACTTATATTCATATGTTTTGATTCAAGTATTTCTTGTTTTGTGTTCTTATATTTCATGATTAATTAGTATTGATTGATATGATAAATTAATTTAATATTAATTATTATATAGCTATCCATGAATTTAGTGATTCGTAATTGTGATGAAAGATCGATATAAGTAGCAAGTAAGTTATTTATGAATTTGCATATTTAAGTTATGAGAAACAGGAAAACTAAGTAAAATTGTTATAGTTTTCTCAATTATTTAATTAGTATTTTTCACTAAGCTTAGTGTTATCATTAATTATATGGAATGCTGTCATATCCAATCAATTGATTGTAAGTTTTAGTTTGAATGTTAATTTTGAGCCAATTAATTTAGGAAAATTTAAGAATTATTATGGCTATCACGGTATGTTGATGACTAACAGTTTGAATTGTGAAAATTATTCTTTTTAGACCAATGATCAAATTACGATTGGATGAAATATTTTCCTTGAATCAGAGTTAACTAAAATTAAATTTATCACTTTTATATTTAGTTAATTTGTTTTAGTTCTTTGTTAATTTTAATTCATTTGTTAATTAATCATAAATCCACTCTTTATTTTGTAAATTGAAGTTAAGAAACTAGTTTTCATCTTTCGAGATTCAACTTTGTTTTACGACTACTACAAGAGTTTAGTGAATCGGAATTAATTTTTAAGGGTTTCAATAACTCGTTCAAAAGTTTATTTTAGTTTCTTAGTTTGTTTGCATTATTTTGCAGTTTCTTACCTCATATATTACGCTACGACCTGTTCACTTGCAGAAATATTGAGGGTTTTAGAAGATTAAAACTTACTCAACACATAATAAGAAGATTGCATTTCATTTAAAAATTTGAAGATAATAATTGATTGGGAGCAGAAAAACACTAAAATGTATAAATCTTAGTTGAATTAAACATGTTACTTAAATCAAAATGACTTATCTATCAAATAACTTAGAGATTTCCCTGTTGAAAAGAAAATGGGTTAATTACAAAAAACAAATCTTAAACTTTACTCAATTTTGCAATTATAGTCTTAACTTAAAAATGTGACAATAAAATGATCAAATTTTTATTTTTTAATTTTAGCCCAACATTAGCATTTTTGTTAACGTTTTTGATGTGGCTAGCCGAATAAAACAAAACCTAAACACTACACATAAGACTTAATTAAGTTTAACTAAACTACGCCGTTTTGATATTGAAATTTCTAAATCAAACTCGTTGCCTAAATCGCTGGAATTGAAAACCTTAAACTAGTTTATTCTCACACAAAAAGAAAGAGGGCCTAGGATGGGAAATTGGGATTTAATTCAGATTGTTAGAAACTATGTCGTTATTGTCTCGCACCAATATGATAGTGTCGTTGTCGTTTCGCACCGGTATGACAAAGTTTGATTTAAGAATTTCAATTCTAAAATGATGTACTTTAGTTAAACTTAATTAGCTAAACTTAATTAAGTCTGACATGTATAAGTGTTTTGAATTTATATCTTATGTAGTAACCCGATTTCCATATTGAGGGCTAGAACATTAGTTGTCATTGGAATTCATGAATTTACATTTCATTCAAATGCAAATCATTAGCATATACACGCATAAAATATGAAGTAGAATACATTACAAAGATAGCATATGCACTCAATTGATTTATTCCGGGGTATGAAAAGTTTAAAATGTTCATTATGTGAATTGTAACATGTTTATGCCTTGAATTTTAGTATGATTGAGTACAAGTAGTAAATTTGGAATTAATTGATATAATTGAAAAATTGAGGGATTATAATGTATATTTGGTCTAGGAAAAATGCCAAGTAATAGGATAAATTGATATATGAAAATTTGGATGATTTAGCGTATAATTGAGTGACATTTGGCATTAATCATTATGGGACAAATGGACAACTAAATTGATGACAAATGGCATTGTTTAATGGAAAAATGGTTGTTGTACTTAAATGACATGTGACCTAGCTTTAATGGTAACATATGGTAGCACCTATGCTTGATAAGTGTTGAACATGTCATAAGACACATGGTTGTTCAATTACATGACACCTAACATCCTAGTTGGTGAGTTTCTGCAGGAGTAAGTTTAGTTCAGCTCACTTTCTCTTCTTCTTTCTTCACACACACCACCGAAACCCTCACTTCTTTCATCTCCCTATGTATGTTTATGCTTATGTCCAATTTCTATACAAAAATCCATGTTTTACCCTCACAAAGTTAAGTAAAAGATCAGCTTGAAATTGCCCACATGTTCTAGCTAAAATCCAACCAAGTTCTACCTTAAATGTGTGATGTTTCTGCTTGTTTGGAGTACTGTATTGGCTTGATCTTTTGAGCTGGAATTGGAGTTAAACATGTAAGTAAATGATTAGTGTTCATAGCATGTTATGATAGAGAATTGATGATGATGAATTACATATGATGTTAATGATTAAAATGAGCTGGAATATTTTATAAGGAGTGTTTTACTAAACATACATCTGTATTTTAGCTATAACTTGATCTGTAAATATTCAAATTGGATGAATTTTAATTTAGAGTAAACTAGACACTTAGGGATACATTTTTCATGAAGGAACCGAATCTGGAATCTATACTTAAGAGTCTTGAAATTTGACTTGAATTTGAGAATTGTATTCTGTAGAGGTATGAAAACAGTTTGTAGCTTTTTGTTTATAACTTGCATGATACTGAACAAAAATGCATGAAATTGATGTCATTAGACACTTAATACATTGTGTAACATTTTATTAGGAGAAGGTATTGCCTAAATACCTCATTGTCTAGGTCATAATGGTCATACAAATCTGACCTGAAATCTGCTTAAGAAAATCTGGAAAAAAATGCAGAACATGTGATATGGAAAAAATGGAATAGGTACTGTTTTGGGGTTTATGAGCTGTCATGAATTACTGAATTGTGTATTGATGTTACTGAATTGAAACTGAAATAAAAATGAAGGTTTCATCAACTGTACATTATAGAATTTTGATAATGACATGTTTGATTAATGGATTTAGGATGAAATAGAGGCAATGTGCTGGAATGTTATAAACTGGAGAATTTTCATTGAACATGCTTTGGTATTTTGATTATATATTGATCTATAGATTTCCAAATGAGTTGTTTCTTGATTCATATTAAATTATAGACATATGGGTACAACTTTTTTGAAGAAGTATAATTTTAATTCTATCTCTAAGAATTTCAAATTTTGGCATGAAAGTGAGTCTTGGCTTAGGCTGTAGCACTCCCAGGGATAGAAATCATGCCATGTTATTATTGAATAAACTATATTGATGTAGGCTAAATTAGACAAAGTTGTCTTCACAAAAGTTGTATATTATTCTCTTATATTTCAATTGGTATAAAGATTATAATTTTTTGATATTGTAATTGAGGGATATGAGTTGTAATTTGAAAGCATGATCATGCACTAGCTAAAAGTTCAAATGTACTCGGTCTGTAATATTGTGAGCATAACTCATAGAATAATGAATTAAATTGTATGATCTTGGTTTCATTAGAAACTTAAGACAATGGAGAACATTTTTCTAGAGGAAGTGTTTCCAAATTACTCCATTTACCTAGTCTAAATACTCATGAAAGGTTGACCTGAAAGTTTGTTTTCAGAAAAATCTGAAATGATCAATGGGGTTATGATATTTGACTCCAATCGGATTAAGTTATGTGAGTTTTGAACTATGAATGATCATGTGATGTGAAAGATGGAAAAATACCCCAGATTGTTATTGAACATGCATTGTACATATTTCATATACATAGACGTGCATAAATGAATACTTATACCATTGTGTAAAATTGTGATATGTGTAAATGTGTTTTGCATGATATAGAGGAGCATTTAGAGCGCCATCATCCAGAAATTGCCGGGACTTCAAGGCAATAGCTTTCTGGAATGATTAGTGAGTAACCTAGATGGTCTTACTTAATATTTGTTTACTATCAATTCTATACTGAACGTGGAATGAACTGTTTGTACTGATTTCGGACATGACAGTCCAAAGATTCTGATTGATGAATGTGATATTAAAGTGTTCCTTGAACATGAATTTGGTGAAATATGTGTTACTCAATATGTTTGTTGAATGCCGAACTAAGGCCCGATGATATATGTATATGGGACTAAAAATGTGATTAAATGAGAATGAGATTGAAAATGGGAATGATTGAAAATATAATTGATTGAATATAAATGAGATGCATTTCATACATGAATGCATGATCAGATAATGATAGTTGTGACATGAGTAGCTACCGAAAATGACTTTAAAATTCTGAATAAAATTCTGAAATATGGTATAGAGCCAAAGGCTCGATATATACAATGAGCCTGTATCCGCAACGGATAAAGGACAGTATTAATGAGCACGGTATCCACAATAGATACGGGATAGTTTAGGCACTCAGTCACAACAACGTAATAATTGAAAGTGGGTCACAAGAACATTGCATATACACTTATTAAGTGTAATTGACTAATTGAATTGTAATGTAAATATGTACTTTAATGAGATTGGCATATGTGCATTATATGATATGTGGTGCAAATTGTTAAATGGAAAGTTGTAAATTATGTGCTTACATGATTTGATATGTGGTATAAATTGTGAAATATTTAGGATGGTTACATTATTGAGTTTGCAAATTCACCAAAATCGCAACGTTGATATTTCAGGTCCGGGAGAGGACATTAGAGACAGACAGACTCTACGAGAAGACTAATTCTTGTACTTTTGTCAAGAAATGGCTCAAAGGTCGGTTAGTTGAGACTGAAGGATTAGTTAGTAGTTTATGTGCAATTCCTCTTTCAAGCAGTGTGTTATGTATAGACATTTGACATTGTATATATTTAGCGGTTTTGTAAAGCTAAAATGTAAGTTTGGTTTTTATGAAATGAAATGAGGAATACAGTTGGTTTTAAAATTTGGTGACTTTTCTGTATAATAATTGATGCTATGATTAATTTGGATATGTGTTTGCTCTAACATGCCATTATTATAGATTATATACTGGAATGTTCACAGGATGTTCCTGTATGTAATTTATGGTAGTGGGGTGTTACATCTTATGTGGCAAGTCATGTCTACAATGTTAACAGAAATATTAATGTCAGGCTATAATTGAAAAATTGAAAGTTTGAGTATTTAATTGTCATTTTTTTTAAATTCAGGGTATAATTACAAAATTAAGTAAAATTTGAAAAAAATTTATATTAACCCAAAGAAACTTGAAAAGATTAGACTTCTCAATTCGAGATTGGCTTCTGAATCTGACTTACTAATTGATGCAGATCATATAGGATTACATTGTTTTGTAACAATTGGAAAATCTCCACCAATCCCTCCTGCTACCACGTAGTTAATCCAACTTGGGCACATATAGACAATTATCATTTCATTGATATCCTAAATGCCACATACATCTAGCTTCAACTTTTTCCATTTTTAATTTATTTTAATATAGCATAATATGCTAGGACTATTAATTAGTTCATTTGGTTAAACTATCAGCTTCAGAGTTTTTAGTACCATGTATGGTGAATTCCTATTAAAAAAGTAAAAGTTTCTTTCTAGTTTTATATTTAACATCAAGCCATAGGTGCGTGACATTCTCAAACGAAACAGTTCTTTGAAGTAGCTTAATAACAAAATGTCTGAATGTTGAAATTTTAAATGCAGCACTATGACTACTACCACTAATGACAGACAATGACATTCGGTAAAATATGATTGTGGTTATTATTGAGCAAAATAATTGCACAATGTGACAATGACATAACTAATAAACATGATATTACAATTTGTGATATAAAATCTTGATTTTTGGAGTAGAAATTCAATTCAGTATATATGTAATATGTAATATGAGTCTTAATTACGTATCTCAGATCGAATGTAAAAGAAAAATAACTAATAAATGCAAAAAATCCCAATGTATATTTCCATACTTCTTCTTCTTCTTATTCCATTTTATAAAGTAGTTCATTTTTTGCTTCTGCCATTTCTCACTTCTCTAAGTCCTATTAGTCTTTGGATGTTGTTTATGTAATCTCAGCCTAGATAAACACACCATTTTATATTTAGGCAACGCTAGACTATTAGTGATATAGTTAGGTTTCTATATTAAGAGACAGAGAAGATATGATTCATATTTTCCAAGTTGAATGTGTGGAGGCCTCTTGTTTACCAGTCCAAAAGTTCGAGAAAGTTTTCTACATTGCCCCGCATCCTTGTAATTGCTTGGATAATATGCACCCCAACCATCACCAAGTTGGATGATTGATGCCTGTCTGACTGCTGAGAAAACTTGATTCAAAACAATAAATTTTATTGAAGTAGATTTATTTAGGCCAAGACCCTACTACTTTTTAAATATATATCTCTATCAAACGCGTGTATAATGAAGACAATAACATTTCTAAAAGTAGATCTTACACATCTCTATAAAAAATGTATATAATGAAGGCAATAAAATTTCTAAAAGTGAGTCTTACACAGTACAATACTGATGAGATATTATTTGGTTGTATCAATTGGATCTATTTTTTATTTTGATTTAATTTTAGGACTTAAATGAAAAAAATTATTTTTTATTTTATTTTATTTTAGAAAGTAACAAATAGAAATTATAACATTTCCCCTCTCCCCTCCTACTCCCAAAAACTAAGTTAATGGGTCGAAATATTTGGACATTCACGATTTGCTACGACAGTTATAGAAGATCTTAATTTTCTATATATAGCATTCATATTTGGCCTTCTCATCATGGACTCTATATAGATTCGGTTCATACTGATAAAGATCTATTTTTTTCCTAGACTTCAGTCCATTAACTTAGATCATTTATTGAGTCACTTTATTATTTTTATCTAGATCAAATTTATATAACTTAAACGATAAATTATTAAAAATGTTAAAACATAATTAATTGTTGTGTCCCAAATGAAAAAAAAAACAATGTATTGCCAGTCTATAGTACAAGCAATGCATTAAATGCAAATTTGAATTAAACATTACATGGCTACTGATCAAGGAAATGCTTTAATAACAGATTGAACTGCACGAATCGGTTTAATGATATGACGGCTAAAACCAGCCTCTCGAAGAACAGATTCCCATTCCTTGGAAGTCCTCTCTTTACCTGAGCTGGTATGAGACATCATCACCATGTCTAACATTAACCTCACATACTCTAACTTGTCGTTTCTGTCTTCCCCAATAACGGCTTCTACTATTATAACTTTCCTGGTGTCCTTTGGTATAGCCTCCCTACAGTTCTTCAGTATCTGAATACACTCTTCATCGTTCCAGTCATGTAAAACCCACTGCAACATCATAACTAACTAATGTCAGTTGGATTCGTGCCAGAAAGCCAAGTGAGAAATTAAAGAGAGAATTTGAGGAGAAAATCTGGCTAACTTTTGTCAACCTACAAGCCATATCAAAAAAACTATCAGAAAGTTCCAGGGACGAGAGAAAACGATAACAAATGTAAATTTGAGAGTGAATATAGTGATGTACATTTGTTTCTTTTAATACTAAGGCTTGGTTTGAGGAAGCGGTGGCGGTTTATAACCTACTGAAATCAACCTGCTGAAATGATTCAATAAGTACTTATGTGTTTAGGATTACTGTTTTGGTAACTACTGAAACGTGAAAATAGGTATTTGGCAAGTGCGGTTTCGGTTGCTGAAAAGAGATAAAATGACTAAAAGGTCCATTGATTTTAATAAACTATTAATTGTTTTATAAATAATTAAAAAATATATTATTAGTCATATAAAATTAAAATTATAAATAATAAAATATTAAATTAAAATAAGAAAATATAAATAAAATAAATTTAGTAAATAAATATTTCAAAAAATACATTATTAGTCATATAAATTCAAATTATAAATATTAAATTATTAAATTAAAATGAGAAAATATAAATAAAATAAATTTAGCAAATAAAATATTTCACCTTACTTAAATACTATTGGCAAAAACTTCCTTCTATTAATTAAGGGTATAATGTAAAATACTAAAATATCATGAGGTTATTATTGGAAGGTAAAATTTTCACCGTATAAGCAGTTTCTTACCGCAGTCCCCTTTCTACTTTTGGAAACTGCGGTGGATAAGTACTTATCTCTACCGCACCGCAGATCCAAACGCAGCCTAAGCCTTGTTAGAAATTTAAAGCAGGTTCTATTATTTGTAGTTAAGAGGAAAATTTTTCATAAATGACCATAAGAAAAGCTGCATCAGCCTTTGGAACACTATGAAACATGTCACCAGTAGTATAGCTTAGACCATCCCTCTCTGTCGCCTTCGACACAACATGAGGAAGATCGAAGTTAATGCCATGTATCCAAGGATAAGCTTTAATTAACATGTGCAAAGCTGTCCCATTCCCCCCACCAACATCAACCAATGTCTTAAGCCCATGAAATGTCTCTGGACAATCGTCAACTATTGCAGGCACAGTCACTCTAGCACTACAAGCCATTGATTCGTCGAATAGCTTGCTGTGACCTGGATTTTCGAGTGCAAACTTCCAAAAATCTTGTCCATGAACTGCCTCAAATGATGGGTTCCCATCAGCCCGAACAGAGGCACTTAGACGATGCCAAGGTGATAGCATTATGGGGCTGCTTTCAAAAAAAATGAAGGATGCCATGCTATTTTCTCCTCCTGTAAGCAAATGACGAGAAAGTGGTGTTTGTACATATCCTATCGTATCTCCAGTGGTGGGTTGCTCTTTGAATATCCTGAAATGAACCAAGAACCTCATGATTCGATGAAGAGATGTTGGAGAACATTTGAGATTGGAAGTTAGTTCTGACAGTGTTATAGGATTAGGACCCTGGTGGTTTTGGATGGAATCAGCTATTCCAAGCTCTATTGTACACTTCACCACAACGATGTTGCTAAATCCCAATATATATTTCCATACTTCAACTGCTGCTGCTTCTTCTTTTTCTTCTTCTTCTTCTTCTTTTTCTTTTTCTTCCACTTTGAAAAGTATTTCATTTTTTGCTTCTGCCATTTCTCACTTATCTAAGTCCTATTAGTCTTTGGATGTCGTTTATGTAACCTCAGCCTAGATAAACACACCATTTTATAAGTAGGCAACGCTAGACTGTTAGTGATATAATTATGTTTCTATATTAAGAGACATGGAAGATATGATTAATATTTTCCAAGTTGAATGTGTGGAGGCCTCTTCTTTCTGTTCCCAAAAGTTCGAGAAAGTTTTCTACATTGCCCCACATCCTTGTAATTGCTTGGATAATATGCACCTCAACCATCACCAAGTTGGATGATTGATGCCTGTCTGACCAGAAAACTTGATTCAAAACAATAAACTTAATTGAAGTAAATTTTTTTATGCCAAGACCCTACTACTTTTTAAATATATATATCTATCCAACATTTGTATAATGAAGATAATAACATTTCTAAAAGTAGATCTTACACCGTAAATATCTCTATAAAAAATGTATATAATGAATTTTCAATTTTCCACCTGGTCATAATGGACCACTCAAAACGCTCTGAAGCCGACAGAGGAGATTTGTATTCTCACCACCATGATGGCCGTACAGCCAAGAAAGTCAGGATCCGTGATAGAGATCCAGACCCACCACCTATACCCACGAAACTAAGCTATAGTGCAGCGGTGACTGGTTATCTTGGTCTAGAGGAGACCGACGAGTTACCTTGTCCTGAGGAAGAACTAGTGGATTTTGAAGACGGGGATCTTACCGTAGCTCAAGGAGATTTTGGTGCAGCGATAGAACTCTCCCCTACGGTCAAACGGAGACTTGACAAGAAATGGGAGCAAGCTATGGTGGTCAAGTTACTTGGCCATAAGATTGGTTTCAAGATGCTACAAACCAGATTGAAAACTATGTGGAAATCGACGAGGCCAATGAAAATAATCGATCTAGACTTCGATTATTTTCTAATCAAGTTTATCGACCGAGAAGACTCTTTGAATGCCCTAACTAAGGGGCCAGGGATAATCACGGGGCAGGTGCTTTCTGTTCAACCCTGAACCCCTTCATTTCGACCTTCGTAAGGGAAGATATCGCGAGCTGTGGTATGGGTTCGGTTTCTAAAACTTTCACTGTCGAGATATCATCCTATGATTCTTTGTGCCTTACGTAATCTTGTAGGTTCTACAGTTAAAATTGATGGGACCACTCAGCACTCTCAAAGGGGGAAGTTCATGAGGGTGGCAGTGGATGTAGATATCAGTGTCCCGCTCCGCTCTCACGTGATGTTGGATGGCGAGGAAATAAAGGTCGCATACAAAGGGCTCCCTCAAATTTGTTTCACATGCGGCATGGTGGGTCATGGTTCAATGGAATGCCCAAGAAAAAAATAGGATTCGCCTTCGATTTCTGGGCAAAATGCTTCTACGGCTAGGGATCTTTCGAGTAACCACCTGTCCAATTCTAACCAAGTGGGGGGCTGATATGAGGACTATGGACCGTGGATCTAAGTCCAGAGGAGAAGCCGACGCCGATATGAGGACTATGGACTGTGGATCCAAGTCCAGAGGAGAAGCCAGCGATTGAATGTTCAAAATGGCCACCAAACACCATCCCACTCTAGGAAGGCCCCTCAAGGTGTCTCACGAAGCTCTCAGTTCTCACTGTTATCTACTTTAGATAATTTGGGGAACACAATTGAACTCCCCACAACTGCCACTAATAGTACTCATGGCTTGCACAATAATAACCCGGCAGTTGACCGGTGAATAGTGGACCACAGTTGAGAAGCTATTGAGTTGGCTAAGGGCGCACGGTCAATGGAAGGAAATACCTGACCACAGAACAAGGGCAAAACCATAGTCAGCAGTGCGCAGGTTGTTCAGCCCTTACCAATCCTTGCTACACCAAGTCCAACTCTATGGCCTACCGAGATCAAACCTGTCCAGACAGTCATACCACAGCGTACTCCTGGAACCCATATAACTATTAACATTGTCTCGAACGAAGACATTTTAATACGGGATCCACACTTTCAACTACCCGATGATGCTGCTATGGAATGTGCAAGTCCTGATGATGATCTTGCAGTGATGAATCATCTTCATCCTTCCCCCTCGCTAAATGAATATGGCATCCCGCCAACACGACCTTCAGATCTATGCCAATCAGTCACTTCATTACAGGCGGACCCTGAGCCTAACAACCAATAGATGGATGTAGTCCCTCAGACCCCTGAGAGCAATCCGGAAGGTAATTCACTAGATATCGAGATGAACACTCAGAGTTAATCAGTGTTTGTCTACTATGTCTTGTTTTATATATGTCCATTATGATTTGGAACTGTTAAAGGGTTGGAGGCAAGGCCTTCAAGCTAGTTTTGAAAGATTTTTATTCAGGTTTATAGAACATTCATGGTGGTGCTCCTCGAAACTAGAATCCGTGGACACAGAGCGGATCAGGTAGTCAAGCGATTAGGTTTCCCTTATTCCTTTCGGGTAGAAGTTGAGGGTTTTTCAGGGGGGATATGGCTGCTTTAGATGAGTGAAGTAGAGGTTGGGTTACTTAAGGTCCACCACCAATTTATTCATGCCACTATTGAGCGATTGGGTTTTACGTTTGATTTCACAGCAGTGTATGTGTCCGAAATACCACTTACAAAGATTCCTATGGCCAAACATAAAAGATTTCTAGAGTAGTCTAGCATCCATGGTTAATAGGTGGTGACTTTAACGCCAAGCTCAAGATGACAGATAAGTGTGGGGGAGCCCAACATCAGCCGGTGGTGAATAAGTTATTTCGGGACTGTGTCCAATAGTGTAGTTTGCAGGATCTTGGATTTTCAGGGCCTCATTTCATATGGAGAAGAGACTCTACCTGGGCTAGGTTAGACAGAGTTTTTTGTTCTAATTTTTGGAGTGAACACGCCCCCGCACCCAAAGTTTCTCATCTGCCCTTTCTGAAATTTGATCATTGGCCTCTGTTGGTCACGTTAGGAGCGATGGATAATTTTCTGAGAGGTCCTCGGCCATTTAGATTTCAAGCTGCCTGGTTGACACACACACGTTTTACACAATTTATACAGGAGCATTGGCGACTAACTGAGGTGGATTTTAGTAGTTCTATAGAGATTTTAGCTAGCAGGTTGAAAGTTTGGAATCGAGAAGTCTTTGGTAACATATTCCAACAAAAGGACCAATTACGGGCTCGGTTAGCAGGTATTCAAACACGACTGGAGATTGCACATTTAAAATCTCTAGAGGAGTCAGGATATCATCTTCAGGGCGAATCAGAATGCATACTTTGCCAGGAAGAATTCTATTGGCACCAACAATCCCACTACCAATGGCTCTCTTCTAGAGACAAAAATACAAAGTTTTACCATGCAGTCACTATGGCAAGAAGAAGAAAGCTGCGGGTGGAAGCATTAACAGACAAGCCTAGGACTTTAATTACGGATACAAACAAATTGAAAATCATGGCTAACAGTTTTTATACTCAACTTTATTCAGTCAAGACTACTTCTCCAACAAGATTTTCGATTAAGGAGGGCTTCAATAAGCTTTCCAAGGCTAAACAAATATGCTTAACCCGTCCAGTGCTATTTGAGGAGGTGAAGTTAGCAGTATTCAGTATGGCTCCCAACAAAGCTCCTAGATACGACGGCATTCAAGCTCTTTTCTACTAGAAACAGTAGGACACCATCGGCCACCATTTAGCGGACTTTGTGCAACGACTGTTTACATAGGACACTTGGGATTACAAAATCAATCAGACACTCCTTGTGTTGGTACCTAAACTCCCCCACTCGACTCATATATCTCAGTTCAGGCTAATCAGTTTATGTACCGTAGTTTATAAAGTGCTTTCAAAGGTGGTGGTTAATAGGATAAAACCTTTTCTGAATGACTTAGTACATCCAACACAATGCAGTTTTGTTTCGAGTCTCTTGATAACGGATAACATTATTCTAGCCCAAGAAATTCTTCACTCCATACGAAAGCTTAAGGGTCAATGTGGGTATATGGCTATAAAAGTAGATCTGGAAAAAGCCTATAATTGGTTGAACTGGGATTTCATTCAAGACACACTCATCGACATCGGGATGCCGAATAATTTAATCTCATTAATCATGAAGTGTGTGGTGACTTCTGTCGCTTGCAACCAAACATAAAAAGAAACCAACTTCCTGCAATATAAATCAATGCAATAGTGGAAAGTAGGGATCGTTCCCACGAGGAATTCAGACGTTAGTAGTTACGCAATAAAAAGGGGTTTTTTAATTGTGAATTAAATAGAATTTAAATGGAATACAAAATTGAAAAATAACTAATAGCGAAACAATGATAATCTAACAATCAATAGGAACCAATCTTGGTTTCCGGTCTCCTTCATTATTGAATTTGCGTTGATCATCGACACTAAAAATAACCAATTTATTAGTTAAGCATTCTTCGTGGTAAATTTCTTTACCTATTTTCTTTTATATTTAGTTAACCAAACCATGTATTTGAATTAACCCTTATTAGTTAATAACCTGGATACGATATCATATTTAGTTAATCAATAGCTTTACGAATCAAGAAAATTGACGAACTAGACAATATACATACGATGTATATTTAGCCTAGACAATTATTTTCCTAAAATCATGTCCCTAACGTAGTAGACAAAAATCTTAGTCGCTACTTTTAATTAAAAGAATTGAACGTCAACTTGTTTAATCTAACAATTGATTGAATAAAATCACAAACTAGTTGCGTACCTAGCTGTAAAATTAAACAATCAAATAATAACCCAAAAAAATAATTCATAATTGACTAATAAATCGATTGAAATAAAGAACAAAAGTCTCACAACATTTAGAGTTCAATAATTAGAATTCTGTAAACTAAGAAATAAAAATTTAATTACCCAACATTACAATTTTTCTTAACTATTTGGATTGTCACAAATATTATTATAGCTTGATTTCTATTTGGAACTGACGCAAACGTTGCTCCTCTTTTCTTTTCACGCTGCACCTCTTCTCTATCTTCTGTCTGCGACTAAATTCTCTGTTTATTATTATTATTAATTTCAATCCTTGAAATGTGACCCAAAAAGGGGGGACGACAGAAATA
>JAOQMS010015781.1:0-16173 GCA_027563885.1 Erythroxylum longipes
TTGAAAAACTCCTCCCATCCTCATCTCTTCCCAATATGGGATATAAATTGGGCCATCAAAGTCAAAAAAATACAACAGTAACATCATATCTATTATTGTTTCCAAGAAACCAAAGTATCCCATGTTATTGTTTCTTAGGCATTTGAGTCTTATGGAAATTCCATGGCTGATTTATTAGAAAACTTCCTTAAAGCATAAGGTGCCCAAATTTCTCTATTCTCTCTATTTTTCTCCGGTCTGTGATTAGGAGAGCACCTACTAGCCATTGAAGTCCTCTCAAGTTGATGCTCCAATTTTGATCAATTATAAGATCACTTAACTTGGCTTAGGGCTTTAGCATATATTTTAAGTTGGAAAGGGTAGGATGCATCTATAGAGGACCAGATTATAAAAACCAAATGCTGGTATTTTTCTTATCTCCAATAATTCACTTTGAATGCATCAATAACTTTCCCTCTCATCTTTAATAAATTGATATAGGTCCATGATGAGTTTTTTTATTGCATTTCACTTCCCAAAAGCTTCGGCCTTTTAGGTGTCAATGTGGATCCATTGGACCCATAAGTTTTCTTTATCAGTCAATAACTTTCAATTCTTTTAGTGAGCAGAATTATATATGACGCCTGGATTAAATTGATCCCAAGACCACCTTACTTGTTGGAACAACTGACCGGTGCATCGTAATGTTAGGCAAAATAAAATAACTAGAGTACTACTGTAACTGTAGTGAGTCTAAGTTGATCCCACATGGAATATTTGATTAGCCTATGAAATGAAATTAATTGATGTTTAGGAAAAGGGGGTTGGATTTTGAAATAAGAAAATAAAATGAAACTAACTACTAGAAACAAATTAAAGAAAAAGATACGAAAATGGTAAAAATGGGGAATTCTTTAAGGATCTAGTTCTTTAGTTTAATCTTGACCTACACCCTAATTAAGCATATTTTATTGATTTGTTGTTTGAGAAACTATTAATCGTGGGTAAATAATTAACCTGAGCTTTTTCTTAGATTTTGTTTAATCAAGATACGATCATTAATTAAACCTAACCACAGAATAACCTAGGATACGATCTCTAAATTTAATTAGGCAATAGCATTACGAATTAAGAAAACTGATTAATCAAGACAACAACCGCATACGATGCATCATTTAATCTAGGTCATGTTATCTCTAATGATTATGAATCATTAGTCGCGACACATGAATTTCAATATAACAATTACAGACTATATAAAATTCTAGCAATAGGCATGCAATCAAACAATTCAATGAACGCATTAAAATCATCATTTCACAATACCCTACGGGTTCATACACAAATAACTGAACAATAACGAAAATTCGATTATCCATATACAAATCCCAAATCAATTAACACAAAATAATACAATCATTTTCTAACGAGATAAAGAAAACGACAAAAACCAAAAAATACGCTTAACTCGGGTTATTGGAGTCGATGTCACCTCCGAACCGGCGTCGGGAATATTTAGCCTTCCATAAATCTCTCAAAAGAAAATGCTTCAATCTCCATAAAAACTACTCCAACCGAACCCCTTTAAACCTTAATCACGACAAGCTTTTACTCCCTTCTATTTCACTCACTATTCACGACACTATTACATGATGTGACAAATGAAGATATATGACTCAAGCTACAGTTCACATCTCCATTCTTTTCTTCTCTGCCGCCACTCTTCTTCTCTATTTCCTATCACCATACCACTCTTTTTATGCCACTCCTCTCATTGTTCTCTTCTTCCACCTCTATACTATTCCTCTAATGGGATAAATTAAGATTTAAGTCCCAGCTACTACTGTTTATGCAACTCAAAAACCCACCTCTTTCTCTTTGGCCAAACATCTGTGTTTAACGGGTTAAACGCAAACGCTGTCTGCATTTTGGAGGACGTTTGATGCTTAGTGCTGTCATTTTGCTCATGGCTTTCTCCTCATGTGTTGTCATTTCCTTATTCAGCTCCTGTTGATTTTTTTCCTTCATTTTTCCAACAAGCACTTTTAATTCTTCTTCTTTGTATTTTGATTTTTTTCTTGTCTTTTAATTTTCTTCTTCTTGCTCCATGAAGACGAGTGAAAATTAATCTTCAGAAAATGACCCAAATGTAGTACTTTCGTGTCACTTTAATTGCTTTACTTCCAAATTGTACCTAAAATCATATATGAATTAAAGTGAGTATCTTAAGCAATTTTATGTCAATAATCACTAAGTGTAAATAATTAAATTTATCAACAATTAAACACATATCAATTTTTGCCACACTTAGCTTTTGACCATCCTCGGATAAAACATCCAAATTAAGCTCAAAGACTTTAAACATTTATTCAATTCTCATATTTTCCAAGACTATATAATCACAACCAAAGATGAATACTTTCAAAAATCATAGTAAGAATTCAACATTCAATGCTTCTACTCATGATCAATCAACAAGCATCATCTTCAGAAACCGAGCGATCTAATGGTAAACTCGAACAATGTGTTTAACTAAAATATATCTACGGGTACATTCAACACCATTCATGATTATGACAATCCACAACTTTGCATATCATTTCATTTCTCTACCACTAAAATTCACATGCAAAATTATGAATCAAAGGACTTTTTAGGGTTGTAATGTGGGCAAAGGTAAGGTGAGATGTATTGAGGTCAAGTAGCATGAAAGTCATCAAAGATAGTGAAACAAAACAACACTCATCAAAAACTGGGTATCGTCAGCTATGACAAATGCAACATTTATATTTCACAACCCAATTTAACTCTCACACACTAACCACATGAAACATATACCAATTTCGAAGGAATCGCTCATACAATTTATGCCAACAATACATTGAAACCACAAGAGTGAACCTTCCAAACCAACATCTACCTCATATCCAATATACTCAAATAACCTATTCATCACAACTTTAGGAGAATGTACTAATCATAAACAACTTTTCAACATATATGCACATGCTCCTAGATACATTTATTTAAACTTTTTTTCTTTTTTTTCTTTCTTTCTTTTTCATTTTCTTTTCTTTTCTCTCTTTTTTTTGTTTGCTCTTTTCTTTTTTTTTAACATCAAAAGAAACTACATTAACATGGGAATTTCAATGGTAAGACATAACAAAACATCCCAACATTAACCAACCCTCACATATGGACACCCCCACACTTAGAATTTTGTACACCCAGAAACTCAACAATCACAAATGCTCCACTAGCTTATGGCTTGGGTAGGACATTTGGGTAAGTATAAAGCATGTAATGTGGTTAGTATACAAAGAAAAAGTATGAAGCTCAAAGTGGGTTAACAAGGGAAAAATCATGTCAATAAGGTAGGTTATTTGGTTAATGTAGTTTATGAAAAATGAAGAATGCCTAATCATATTCATGTTAATGCTTGTGATAAAAATATGATCTCGAATAGAAATTCAACACAAAATCAGGATGTATATGTCATGAAGGTCACATTATCAAAAGACAATGAGATTGATATGGACGTTTTAGTCTAATAAGGCTCAAAATCTCACCAGCCTTGACTACCACTAGTCACTACTCTTCTAAAGATATCGCACATCAACTAATCAAAAGAGTAAAAGTACATGCCAAAGTTGCCATGAAATTCTCTAGTCAATTCACACTATAATCATGATTAAATAATCCTAGAAGCAATAGAAAACGAGAAAATGTTTCTTTCTTTGTTTTATTCTTTCTCTCATTTTGATTGAAAACTTAAAAACAAGCAAAAACAAACCAACAAACAACATATATGCATATAAAAAAGAAATGCAAAAATGTAAAGAAAGGAAATTTACTTCCCTTGGGTTGCCTTCCAAGAAGCGTCTTTGTTTAGGGTCGCTGGCTCGACTCCTTCTTCCCCTCACGTGACAAAATTGTGATCTTTAGGTGGCACATGTGGTTCTTCAACGTGAGGTTCTTCAGGATAGGGTCTTGGTTGGTAATCGTTCCCATTTAGCTCCTTCCCTATCCCCAGACTTTTAATTTCGACTGAGTCCATGCACTTGGGAAATATTTCAAACATCTGCTCACCTTGTTCTTCCTCGTTTAGTTCCTTCAATATGCCATGTAAAGGTAAAGAGTTAGTTTCAAAAATAATTATGGACTCACTAAATGATATATACTTTTCAACTTCGAGCTCCTCCTCAACTTCTTCGACATTAGCAACTCCTTGAGGGTTGACCTCAAAATTTTCAAGCTCCTCATCACTTTTTAAAGTTTCTGCACAAACGTCCATTGGGTACATCTCAGGTTGATACGACTGCTCCTCTTCGATTTGTGGCTCCAGATGATTGATATTTCCCCATCGAGGAAATGCATCTTACTGGAATTGCAGAGCATCCTCTCAGATTTGCTGTGCAGTTTGCTGAAACAGCTGTTGCATATTCTATTAGAACTACTGCATATCCTATCAAATTTGAAGATTGTTAGCAGCTATAATATTAAGCATTTCTTCTAGAGATGTACTTGAGTCATGTTGGCTCTCTGAATCTTGGGCATTAGACCATGTAGTTTTTAGAAATTGCCCTCCATCCTGCTGGAATTGTACATTGTTCTGCTACAATTGCAAAGTATTAGCATTTATAATATTACTCAACTCTTCCAGAGATGGACCGGAGTCATGATAGGAAGCTTCTGGTCTGTATGAGAATTGTTGTACTTCCTGCAAACTATCATGGAAGTAATTTTGATGATTATCCCATCCATAACAAAAGTTAAGTTGATCAGTCCAAACATTGTTATAGGATTGAGAATATGAATTAAAGAAAAAATTACTTTCATCTATGATGATTTTTTTAATTTAAAAACAAACAAACACGAAACACAATAAAGAAAAGATCATGAAATAGCTGAAAAGAAATCAATTATGAAAAACACTAATTTAAATCACAAACAAAAACTAAACATCGCACTCCCCGGCAACGGTGCCAAAATTGACTGGCGCGTCGTAACGTTAGTCAAAATAAAATAACTACTACTACTGTAGCAGTGGAATAAGAAAATAAAATGAAACTAACTAATAAAAACAAATTAAAGAAAAGATACGAAAAATGGTAAAATTGGAGAATTCGGCAAGGATTCGATTCTTTGGTTCAATCTCGGCCTACACCCTAATTAAGTATATTTTATTGATTTGTTGTTCTCAAACTTCTCCTAGAAACTATCAATCGTGGGTTAATAAGTAACCTGAGTTTTCCCTTATATTTTGTTTAATCAAGATACGATCATTGATTAAAACTAACCACCGAATAACCTAGGATGCGATCTCTAGATTTAATTAGGCAGTAGCATTACGAATTAGGAAAACTGATTAATCAAGACAACAACCACATACGATGTGTCATTTAACTTAGGTCATGTTATCTCTAATGATTACGAATCATTCGTCACTACACATGAATTTCAATATAACAATTACAAATTATATCAAAATTTTAGCAATGGGTATGTAATCAAACGATTCAATGAACGCATTAAAATCATCCTTTCACAATACCCTATGGGTTCATACACAAATAATCAAACAATAATGAAAATCTGATTATCTATACACAAAACCCAAATCAATTAACACAAAATAACACAATCATTTTCTAATGAGAGAAAGAAAACAACAAAAACTAAAAAATACACTTAACTTGGGTTGTTGGCGTCGATGTTACCTCCGAACTGGTGTTGGGAATATTTAGCCTTCCATGAATCTCTCTAAAGAAAATGCTTCAATCCCTATAAAAACTACCCCAACCGAACCCCCTTCAAACCTCAATCACGGCAAGCTTTTGCTCCATTCTACTTTACTCACTATTCATAACACTATTACATGATGTGACAAATAAAGATATATGACTCAAGCTACTGTTCACATCTCCATTCTTTCTTCTCTGCCGCCACTCTTCTTCTCTATTTCCTATCGCCACACCACTCTCTTCACGCCACTCTTCTCATTGTTATCTTATGCCGCCTCTCTACTATTCCTCTGATGGGACAAATTAAGATTTAAGTCCCAGCTACTATTTACGCAACTCAAAAACCCACCTCTTTCTCTTTAGCCAAACGTCTGCGTTTTGTAGGACGTCCGTGTGAAACACAGATGTCGTCTACGTAAAATGCAGACTACGTTTTGATGCTTAGTGCTGTTGCTTTACTCATGGCTTTCTCCTCATGCGCTGTCGTTTTCTTCTTCAGCTCCTATTGATTTTTTTCCTTCATTTTTCCAACAAGCACTTTTAATTCTTCTTCTTTGTATTTTGATTTTTTCTTGTCTTTTAATTTTCTTCTTCTTGCTCCATGAAGACAAGTGAAAATTAATCTTCAAAAAACGACCCAAATGTAGTGCTTTCGACTCACTTTAATTGCTTTGCTTCCAAATTGTACCTAAAATCATATATGAATTAAAGTGAGTATCTTAAGCAATTTTATGTCAATAATCACTAAGTGTAAATAATTAAATTTATCAACAATTAAACACATATTAACAACATATATCTTCCTATAATATATTTACACATGAGTTTTTGTATGTATCAACATTCCATAGAAAGTTTCTTAAAAGCTTCTCTATGTCTTGGCCATCTTTTTTAAGTGTGAGATCTAATAATTATACATCTTACAAAGCACTACTTTGACTACTTGGATCCTACTAGCATAACTTAGATCCTTATTATACCAAACTCTTAACTTCCTTTGAATTTATTCAAATAAGGGTCTACAATCTTTGTAGGATGGCTTAGAAGTTCTAATGGGCAGTCTTAAATAGGTGAATGGGGGCTGACCTATTTGCATGTAAGAGATGTTAGCCAACTCATACTTTAGTGGTTTAGCATCCTTAGAAAGCATTATAATGCATCCTTAGAAAACATAAAAATGCATCGTAATAATGAAAAGAATCAAAGATGGGAAAGGAGCGTAAAAATTCCTAGCGTCACGATTATGACCAAATTTTGAAGTCTTTGTTATGATCGTGACATCCTTGGTCACGATCATAACCCTATTTTGAACCTTCTGTCATGATTATGACGTCTTAGGTTATAATCGTGGCTATGATAATTCCTCTCTATCACGATCGTGACCCACAAGATCACGATCATGACCTACAGTGGGGTAAAATGGGCATAGGGAATTTTTAAGCCTTCTTCCCAATTTTAGCTTCCTTTTTCCTCCCTATCCTATATATTCACCCTCACCCTTATCAATTCGTCATATAAATAATGTCTCCAAATTTTCAAAGCAAACACTACTACAGCAAGTTCTAAATCATGAAATGGATAATTGAACTTATGAGGCCTTAACTGTCTCGAAGTATAAGCAATCACTCTACCATACTGCATCAAAACACACCCCAACACCTGGTGTGAAGCATCACTGTATACAACATAACCTCCAAATCTAGATAGAATAGTCAACATGGATGTCGTAGTTAATTGATGTTTTAACTCATCAAAGCTCCTTTGACATTCATCAGTCCATTGAAAAGGTACGTTCTTCCTCAAAAGCTTTGTTAAAGGGGCTAAGATCAATGAGAACCCCTCAATAAACCTCTTGTAATAACCTGCTAGCCTAAGAAAACTTCAAACCTTTGACATATTTCTAGGTGCTTCCCATTTTATCATAGCCTCAACTTTCTTTGGGTTTACCTGTATACCCTATCCAGACACTATATAAGCCAAGAACACCATATGATCAGGCCAGAATTCACACTTATTGAACTTGGCATACAATTGCTTCTCTCTCATTATCTGTAAAATTAACCTCAAATGCTCATTTATTTAACTTTAACTTAGGTTAATCTAATCCAAAAGCAGACCTACGTCAAAATACCCCTTCTTTGAAAAACTACTTTAATTGAATTTTTCTAGAATAAGAGACCAACTTTTCCAGTAATAAATGCTTGGGCAAGAAAGGATTAGACAAACTAATGCTTAGAGAAGATGGAACAATCATGTTCAAAATTTCAGATGATTCCAGCTTAAATGAGATAATTAAACAAGGATGATGACACATTGGAAAAAAAAACCTTTATTCATTCAAAAGTGGAAGCCTGGCATTGAGTTAGAAAGAGGTAAAATAGATACATTTCCAATATGGGTGAATTTTTACAACTTGCCAATGGAATTTTGAACCATTAAGGGACTTAGTTTTATAGCAAGCTCCTTGGGAAAGCCAATTTGTATGGACTCCTAAACAGTTTCTATGGAACAAATATGCTCTGTCAAATTATGCATTGAAATCAATAAAAACTCAACATTTCTTGATAGCATGCCTATTATAAGGTTAGGGGAAAATGGTGAGTTGGAGAAGATAGAAATTCTTATAACTTACCTTTAGAAACTAAGCAATTCCAAGTGGGTACCTACTGGCAAGGTGTTCAAAATCAGGTGGAAAGACGAAATTATGGGGAAGATATCGTCTATGAATATAATAACAAAGTGATCTAAGTAAGGTCGGAATACTTTATTCATCAATGTCATAAAGGCCACTGGAGCATTCATCAATCCAAAAAGCATCACCAAAAACTCGAAGTGTCCATATCTGGTTCTGAATGCACTCTTTGGTACATCAAGTTTTGCTATTTTCAATTGATAATACCCTGCCTCAAATCCAGTTTAGTAAACACTTGAGCTCCCTGTAATTGATCGAGTAAATCATTAGTAAACACCTGAGCTCCTTGTAATTGATCGAGTAAATCATCTATTCTTGGTACGGGATATTTATTCTTCATTGTCACTCGATTTAATTGTCTATAATCAATGCACAATCTCAAAGTCCCATCCTTCTTCTTCACATAAAAAATTGGAGATCCCCAAGGTGATACACTGCGTCTAATAAAACCCTTATCTAACAACTCATATAATTGAGTCTTAATTTCTTTAAGTTCCACAGGTGTCATCCTATAAGGAGGAATAGATATAGGAGCGGTACCTGGGACAAGGTTAATGGTGAATTCCTTTTCCCTATCTGATGGTAATCTCGGTAATTCTATAGGAAAAACATCTAGAAAATCCTTAACAATAGAAATATCATGTAATGTCTGCTCAACTCAGGTATCAGTCATATAGGATAAATAGGTCTCACATCCACTTTGCATCAGTCTAAAAGCACTAATTAATGAAATCAATCTAGCTAGCACTAGTTGACTAACACCTGATTCAAGAATAACTTCCTTAATGCAACAATTCATCACAACCCTATGCACAGTAAGCCAGTCCATACCTAAAATATGATCCATCTCTTTCAATTGCAGTACTATCAAATCAGCTTTCAACTCAGCCTGGTTAACTCGAATAACACATCATCGACATACTTCTCCAATCACTGTAGGATTACTTATTAGAGTTCTCACCTTTAAGCAAAATTTTAACATCTTTCACACACAAGGCAATTTAAATGCTAAACATAGGGAATAAATGAATGTATAGATCCGGGATCTAACAATGCAAATGCCTCAAAATTAAATACATGTGACCCACCTGCAACAACATTTGGGGAATTCTGTGCCTTCTGTCTCGTAATAGCAAAGATCCTAGCCTGGGACTGTGGTTGGTTACTCCGTACCTTAATCCTAACACTAAGACCTGCTAAATTAGATTTGCCCTACCTTTGCCTCTCTGTCCTGCTCCACTAGCTCTGCTTTGTTGCACAGTCATCTCTATCACTGATCCTCTTTTCACTCCAGACTGTGCTCCAAAATTTTGTGGATAGTCTCTTTGATGCTTTAAGGAGCCACATTGCAAACAAGCTCCTGATACGTTCCAACATACTCCCCACCATGTCCTTTTCCACAGTATTCACAACTGGGAATTTGTCGTGTTTGTCGACCATAAGTCTGTCATCCAGATGCCTGACCTCTAACACCACCAGAATGATCAGAACCACCTCTAGGTTTAAACCCTGATTGCCTCAGTCTCGACTGTGATCGTGATGATCTATTCTGGCATTTACTAAATTTCCTACCAGAGTCAGCTTGAAACTCACAATGCCTCTTAATCCTAAACTCCTGTCTATACTTTCCTTGTTCATCCTTCAGTAACTGTTCAATCCGAATCGAAGCTACTCACAGCTTAATAAAACTATTCAGATTTGTAATAGCCAATGTTGTCCTAATCTCCATATTCAATCCATCCTCAAATTGCCTACATTTATCTTCCTCATTCGGGATCAGAGCAGTAGCATACCACAATGGTTCATTGAACTGTACCTCATACTCAGCTACTATGAGATTTCCCTATTTCAGATCGAGGAATTCCTTCATCTTCCTATCTAAATAGATCTTTGGCATATAATTATCCTTAAAGACCTTCAGAAAGTCCCCCTATGTCAATCTGCAAGGTCACGTGGAACTACCTAGAACTGTCGTCCACCACTGATAGGTTGGACCTTAAAGTAAAAGGACTGCGTAGTCAAACCTCTCATCCAGCTCATAGTCCATTTGATCAAATACTCTCTCTTTTTTATCTAGCTAACCCTCTACCTCGATAGGGTCTATACTTCCATAGAAGTCTATAGCCCCTGCTTCTTAAGTTTATCATACATTCTTTCTCTCCTCTCAGGAACTCTCTGAGGCATTTGTTCAGACTAGAGTATAGGGGACTCTCTATTGGATCCTATTGACTCAAAATCAGTTGATTCTGTTAGGGTCTCCCATAGCAGATGACATATTACAAACAATAATAATGATCACTATATGGGTCTCTTTTTATATGCCATGTTGAAATGCTTATATATATCCCTAAGGATGTCAAACCATACTCTAATACCAAAATTATAACATACCACTCCCATAAAGCATAAGCCTGAACATACCAGAGAATATTCGAGAACATAGTCTATAAAAATGGTATATTAAGACAATCAAACTAACTTATTAAAGGCACCAAGCATATCATAAGCATTCTAAATGTTCATTTCTTCCTATTTCATTCATAAACATAAAAGACGAATATCACTACAATTCAGAATCCATATATACATTACATAACATTTTGTTTTGAGTTCAATCTCAGTACTAAAAAAACAAAATGGGATGTTAATACAAAAGACTCTAACTAGACTCCTCAGATTTAGCTTATTAGACCTTTGAGCCATTCTCGTCTCCAAAATGCAAGTACTAGACGTCTTCTATATCACGTTAATAATTAGAACTCCTTTGAACCTAAAAAACAACGTCTCAATTTTAATGAGTTTGCAAACTTTTTGAGTGAATCATCATTTATGTATTCACTCAAGTTAGATCACAAAACAACTATATCAAAGTTTATCATACTTCCACAAGCATATCATGTAAACTAGCATCACATGTCATAATACATCCTCCATGAACTTCAAATGTAATTCACTATTTCAAAACAATTCAAGAAATCATTTCAATTCAATCATTTGATACATGAAAGGATGTATATGCAAATGCACATATGTTTCTATTCTCATTTTGTTTTATTGTGACCAAGTGCCTATTAACCCAATTTACTATCCCGTATCCGTTGTGGACATCGAGATCATTTATGGCCCGTATCCATTGTGGATATCGAGTCCATGTCATCTGAGCCTGAGGCTCTTCTTCCTAATCCTGAGCTCAAAGCTCTTTTCTACACATCGGTCACTCTGGTCATAACTCCTTTATCTGATCATGCATTTCAATGTGATGAGATGCATCATTTCATATGCTATATTTTCATTTCCTTTCATCTTTATGTACTCATGCCGCATATATCAAACTCCTCGAATCTAAGTCCGGCATTTATCAATCAGTTGAACACACGTTCCATATTAAATATACAATTCATATAAAAACACATTTAAATGAGTTTACACGTCTAAGTTAACTTATAGTACGCTATAGAAAAGTTATTGCCTTGATGTTTTGGCAATGTTTGGATGTTGACAATCGCCTTGCGCGTCTATCATTATGCAATACACATATAGTTCACAAATCACTAATTCATTTAATCATATGAATATACAATCATGTACATGTATATATGTCATGTTTCAATGCATGCTCAATTAACTTTCCGGGTATGTATTCTTATACAAATTTCTTGACTATTCAAACATTATAGCCTGTATACAACTAGTTTGCAATCAGGTTTATACCTGAAGTAAGCTTGATTTACTCCAAATTCATCAATTATACATTCACCAAACTTTTATAGCAATATATATTCATACAATTACCCAATTCTCATTCACAATTACCTCATATTCTTCAATGCTCATTCATTCATACCTAATACACATTACTCATATCCTTAAGCTCATGTTTGCATTCATAAGAACACCTTTATTCCTTCATCGCATCATAATTTCCAAATTTGGTTACATTGACACCAAAACAATACATTCTTTTAAGTTATGACATCAATTAACAACCTAAACTTATCAAGCTCTTAAACAATTAATCAAGCAACAATATAGGTTCATTCCAAGTCAGGTCCAAATACACCAATTTAGAGTGACTTTTCTTTAATTGGTTCAACATGTACACAAAGCATAAATTAACAATCCAAAACTAGGCCCATGATTATGGGGGACCTTGCCAGGATTGTGACAGGAGCTAGTGCAATAGGCCGCAATCGTCCACTGAGGGCCAAGATCGTGTACTGTCTTTCTTCCCGCAATTCTCCATGAATTTCACATACTTATAGACATCCCTACTAAGCTACTTCATTTGATGTTAGTCTAGCTTCCATATTGGTTACATTAAATCTCACAAAAATATACTCATTTGTTTTATTACCATTCACTTTATAATATCATACATGTGGTCCTAACTTTTCCAGGTTTGAAAACACTTCAATAACACCTATCTTTAGCATGAATTCACCATCAATTACACTTCAAATCCTAACTTAAATCATCCATATAACACCCCATAAACTACTATTGTCATTCATCCAAAAACAGAACCAAAGGTACCCCTTTTCATTCATCATTTTCCAGCATAATGTCAACACCAATACCACGTTCAATCTATCCCTAATCAGTCATCATAATTTTTGCTAACACATGACACAAAGATCAGTATTTCACTTACTTGTTCAGCTCAAATTCCACCTCAATGTATCAATCCTACTTTGCCTCACATGTATGCAAGATCATCTCAAAAACTATGAGGGAGTAGGATGAGTTTCAGCAAAGACAAGAATAAGATAACATAATATAGCTATCTTCCTAAAGAATTTACAAAGGTTTTAAGATGGTAATGGATATAATTTAAAGCAGAAATCCAAAGGTGTGAGTGAAGTGTGAGCTTTGGCAGTGAGAGGAAGGAGAGGGAAAGAGTACAGCAGAAACTTTACAAAAGAGCTGATGCAACTCACCAAGGCAAGGGAGACTTGAGGATGCCAATTGGTCTAATTACAAGGTCACGTTCCAACAAGCTCAAAATACAATTTCAAATTTATGCACAAGCTCAAGAAGTTTTGTTGATTAAGCTTGGGGAAGATCTTAAGGAGACGCCTAAGTGTGTGTGCACATTGGAGGTATTAAACCAAAAGGGCTAACACTTAGCCAATTTTCACAAGCACAAGTCTAATCAATGGGTTTGGGCTTGTTTTATCTTGTAAAGGGCAAGTGGACTTCTTTTGGACTTTTTCATGGGCTGATTTGTGTTAAGTGTGTATGTGCTTCATTAAAAAATTCATGTGCATGTTTTATTTTAAGGAACCAAGCGAGTGGGCCTAGTTTAAAAACCCAATCTGCCCCTCTTAAGTTATTCTTCTGTGTTTTCTTTTTTCCTTATCCTATTTGGACTAAGATTAGGCAGTTTTAATTAGTTCTGAAGCCCAAATCCGTGTTGGATTTGTTTTTGGGCAGATTTGTTTCAAGAAAGCCTTTTTGGATGTTTTTGGGCTTTCTTTAAGGTTTTTAGGTTATCTTTGTTAGGGTTTGTATTATACAAGGGTATTTAAACCCTTGCTTTATGTGTGAATTTCAGATTAGATGTGAATAAAAAAAAATTGGAAAGTCTTCTTCAAGAGAGAATTCGAATTCTTGCTTGTTTTACCTTAAGGATTGATTCAACTTATCAAGTAAGTTCTAACTTATAGCGTTAATTCAATTCTTGCAATATTTATACTCTTTGTTACCAATTCCTTGCTGTTTTGGGGGTGAAAGGTCGTGTTATATTGATTGAATTTAGGTATTGGGAACAATCATTGATATGGAGGTGATCTAGATATTGACTCTAGGTTATTGCTGTATCATCTTTGGTATCAGAGCCTAGGTTTTAAATTCAATCTTTATCTTTAATTTTCTATTTGTTCTTCATTATTATAGTTATTTCATCATTCAAATTTGAAAAAAAATAAAAAGAAAAAAAGAAAATCAAGATTGATCAAGAATTCATCCAGATTGTGAATCTTTGTGTATTTGAGTTGATTTACTTGCAAGATTCGTCAAGATTGCTAATTCTTGCATCAAAATTCATCTTCATTATTCAAGATTCTTCAAGAACACATCCTTCATTTAGGAAACTCATCAAGACTTGCTTTCTTATAGCAATAAGTTTCAAGATTTACTTTCTTACACTCAAAACGTGTGTCTTTGATATAATTACTTAGCTCTCAATTCTTGAGTTATTGGGGCAGATTTGAACATTCTTTTCAATTTGGTTTAGGGTTGAGTTTAATTCCTAGTTTTTTTTCTGTTTCCATTACACTTGAATTGAGTAATCTTGATTCATATTGCTTAGTTGGCACAAAAAATCACTCACATATGTTTTCTCCATCTAGTATGTATTTATTTTCATCTTTCTTGTTTTCTTTACATTAAATTGCATCTAGTTTTATGTTTTTTCTTACTTTCTTTAGGTATCCTTTTCTTTTCCTTTTGAATTAACTTGCTGTTGTGCTTATTTGGTTGGTATTGATTGATCCGGACAAGTAAAACTGTGCGAGAATCTAGAGTGGTAAAAGGCAAGAGTGTGTAAGCTCATTTGAGGGTAAAAGTCATCTTCTTGAGTGAAACATGAGGGTATCCATTCTGAGGGAGTGTGAGAGGAGTTGTTCTAACTTGTTTTTGTAGGTTTTACATCATGACTAATTCAAAGGATAGTAAAGGTAGTGAAAAGGATGAAAAGAATAGTGAGGCTGATCAAAGCACATTCTTTACTTTAGAGGCTATACAATAGCAATTCCAAAGGATTGAGAACTTGTTCAGGGATGTCAGTGATAAATTTGATAGACAAGTCCAGGACATTAGGAATTTACAAAAAGAGGCTTTAACTAACGGTGCAACAAGGAGGTAAAATGCTAAGGAGCCAACTCCTGTGCGCTAAGAGTATAAAGATGAAAATGATGATGGGGAAGATGAAGAAGAGTGGCATAGGGTCAGAATTGGTGGAAGAGGGGGACGGAATGATAGAGGGAGAGGCTATAGAGGCCGAGACAATGCAAGGGAAGAAGACAAGGTTGAGCGTGTGGATAGAAATTTGGGTAGTATCAAGATGAAAATACCATCTTTCCAAGGTAAGAATGATCCTGAAGCTTACTTAGAATGGGAAAGAAAGGTAGAGATGATTTTTGAATGTTATAACTATTTAGAGGAGAAGAAGGTGAAGCTAGTTGTTATGGAATTTCATGATTATGCACTTGTTTGGTGGGACTATCTTGTTTTGAATAGAAGAAGGAATGGAGAGGATCCTATTGATACTTGGGTCGAAATGAAGAGGGTCATGAAGAAGAGGTTTGTGCCTAGTTACTCCTATAGGGAGCTCCATCAAAGGCTCCAAACCTTGAGACAAGGCACCAAAAGTGTAGAAGAGTACCATAACGAGATTGAGATAGCCATGATTAGGGTTAATGTAGAAGAAGAAAGAGAAGCCACCATGGCACGTTTCTTAGCTGGTTTGAATAAAAACATTGCCAATGTTATTGAATTGCACCATTATGTGGAGTAAGAGGAGATGGTGAATATGGCCATGAAGGTGGAGAGACAGCTCAAGTACAAAAGCTCCAACAAGGCTTCTTACCCAAAATTTACTAGAAATTGGAACTTTAAATGGTCTGAGAAGGATAAGAAGACCAAAGACAAGCCAAAGGAGGAGGAGAACAAGAAGGATCCGAAAGGTACTTTTAAAACTCCTAGTTCTTCTAGTTCCAATTCTAAAAAGCATAGGACTATTAAATGCTTTAAATGTCT
>JAOQMS010015792.1:0-16173 GCA_027563885.1 Erythroxylum longipes
GGAGCCTTCCTAACTTAAACAATATTATCTCCATGCTCCTCACGTGTACTATTTATCTCCACTGATTCACCATTTGTTATAATGACAATTTGTCATAACTTATCCGGAAAATGCCAAATAAAAACATATGCAATTGTATGTATACGTCAAACAATATATAAGTCACGATTAACTTATGTCTAATGTTCCTATAGCTGAAGTCATATTAATGTCTCACAAATAATTGTCCTAGCCGTATAGGTAACGGGATGTTACAAAAAGAATCGTGGGTTATAAGATAAAGGCATGGCTTGGCAAGTGACACATGTCATTTTCCATATGTCATATTCCTACAGGTTCAAACTAGGTTCTTTCATTTAACTAGTCCGATCAATGTCAATTTCTACTCCAATTATCTCTAAATTTCAATGACATATGTCATTAAATTTGATTGGCATTCATAAAAATTTACACTACTATCTGACATTTAATTTTACTGCTATTTACAAATTGTCCTATCACTTGACATTTTTCCTAGTATAAAAAATACCTAAAATTTTATAAATTGCACCAAATTTTCAAAATCAATACCTATACACACCAATTCAATTTTCAATACAAAAAAATCACAATTCAAATCAAAATTCACATTCATAAATCAATCATACCCAGAAAATGTCAATGAACACATGTATAATCATTTTACTATGCAGAAATTAATATTCACATGTGTGTGTATGCTATATTATGAATGATCATGAAATGCACTTTCTAACTTCTAAATAATCTCTCATGTACTGTATTCTAGGGTCCTAACCCTTAACATGGGATAACGGGATGTCATTAAGAAATTTCGTCCTCGAATTCTTACCTGATTGTTCGAATAGGTGGGGATATTATCTCTTCATGTGCTCCTCCGTTTCCCAAGTTACTTACTCAGTCGACTGATTCTTCCAAAGGAATTTCACTAATGGAATTACTTGGTTTCTAAACTGTTTCGTTTGATATCCCACTATCTTGATCGGCTCCTCAACATAACTTAAATTACTAGCAACTTCAATCTCTTGAGCTGGTAATACATGCATCAGATCCGACCGATACCTCTTTAGCATGCTCACATGGAATACATTATATATCTGTGACATCTCACTCAATAAGGCTAATCTGTATGCCCATGGTCCTATCTTTTCAATGATCTCATAAGGACCAATATACCTAGGACTCAACTTACCCTTCTTGCTAAATCTCAACACTCCTCGCCAAGATTAGACTTTCAGAAATACCTTGTCACCTACACTGTATTCCATATCCCTTCAGTGCTGATCCACATAGCTCTTTTGTCTATCTTGAGCTGCTTTAATTCTACTTCTGATCAGTTTCACCTTATCCATAGTATCTTGTATCAATACTGGGCCTTTTACCATTCTTAAACCTTCCTCATCCCAATATAGAGGCGATCGACATCTTTTGCCATATAATGCCTCATACGGTGCCATTCTGATACTGCTATGATAGTGGTTATTATATGCAAACTCAATCAGAGCTATATACTGACCCTAAGCTCCTTGGAACTGCAATACATATGCTTTAAACATATCCTCAACAGTCTTGATTGTCCTTTCACTCTGTCCATCCGTTTGAGAATGAAATGCAGTACTGAAGTTCAACTTCGTACTTATAGCCGTCTGTAGACTCTTCCAAAACCTTGAAGTAAATCTAGGATCTCTGTCTGACACAATAGACATTAGAATCCTATGAAATCTGACTACCTCATGTACATACCTCTCAACCAACTGATCTAGTGAGCTATTCTCTCTTACTAGTAAGAAATGGGCCGAATTAGTCAATCGGTCCACCACAACCCATATAGCGTTATGTTTCATCGGGGTCTTTGGCAATCCCATCAAAAAATCCATGGTAATTCGTTCCCACTTTCACTCTGGAATAGGTAACGAATGAAGCTTCCCAACTAGAGCCTGATGTTCAGCCTTAATCTGCTGACATGTTAAGTACTTAGCTACATAGGTAGCTACTTGTTTCTTCATCTCGGGCCACCAGAAATGCTGCTTCAGTGTGTTATACATCTTGGTACAACCAGGATGCATAGAATAAGTCGATACATGTGCCTCCTCCAGAATTTCTGTCCTCAGATTATCAAAGTCAAGCATACATAACCTTTACTTCAACCACAGTGTTTCATCCCTCAACTCAAACTCAAAATCCAGATTCACTTTCAACTTCTCTATAAGCTTTACCATTTCAGGATCTTTACTCTAAACTTTCCTGATTCTGTCTTGCAACATCAACCTCAGTCTCAGTGTAGCAATCAATGCTTCATTTTGCTCTAGATTTAACTCCACATTCAAAGCTCTCAATTGAACCAAGCTTGGTAACCTCGATAACTGAATATCAGCTACACTTTTATTCGACTTCTTACTCAATGAATCTGCCACCACATTAACTTTTCCAGGGTGATACTCAATTGTGCAGTCATAATCCTTTAACAACTCGATCCATATCCTTTGTCTCATATTCAACTCCTTCTGACTTAGCAGATACCTCAAACTCTTATGATCAGTGTAAATCTGAAAAGTCTCTCCATACAAGTAATGTCTCCATATTTTTAAAGCAAAGACCATTGCTGCAAGCTCTAAATCATGTATTGGATAGTTAATCTAGTGAGACCTTATTGTCTTGATGCATAAGCTATCATCTTACCGTACTGCATCAACACACATCCCAATCCTTGATGTGAAGCATCACTGTATACTAAATAACCTCCAATTCCTGATGGAATAGTCAATACCGGTGCTATAGTCAACCGATGTTTCAACTCATTGAAACTCCTCTAACATCCATCATTCCATATGAAAACCACATTATTCATCAGAAGTTTAGTTAGAGGGGCTGAGATAAATAAGAACCCCTTGACAAACCTCTGGTAATATTCGGCTAATCCCAGAAAACTACGGATCTCAGACACATTCTTCGGTGCCTCCTACTTCATTACTACCTCTATTTTCTTTGGATCCACTTGTATACCTTGCCCACTTATTATGTGACCCAGAAATATTGCCAGATCCAGCCAAAACTCACATTTGCTAAATTTGGCATATAATTGTTTTTCCCTCATAATTTGTAGGATTACTCTCAAGTGTTCGGCATGTTCTTCTCTGCTTTTTAAATACACTAAGATATCATCTATAAACACAATTACAAAATGATCCAGGTAGGGCTAAAATACCTTATTCATCATTGTCATAAATGCAGCTGGGGCGTTAGTCAACCCAAACGGCATTACTAAGAACTCATAATGCCCATACTTGCTTGTGAAAGCACTCTTCGGTATATTAGCCTATGCTATCTTCAACTAATAGTACCCCGACCTCAAGTCCAACTTAGTGAACACCTCAGCTCCCTGCAACTGATCAAGCAAATCATCGATTCTAGGCAATGGCTATTTGTTCGTCACTGGTACCAAATTCAATTGCCTATAATCGATGCACAGTCTCAGAGTTCCATCGTTCTTCTTCACAAATAATACTTGAGCTCTCCAGGGTGATACACTGGGTCTAATGAACCCCTTTTCCAGTAACTCCTGCAACTGAGCCTTCAACTCCTTCAGCTCCACAGGTGCTATCTTATATGGAGGAATCGATATAAAAGCAGCACTTGGAATCAAATTAATTATGAACTTCGTTTCCCGATTTGGAGGTAAGCTAGGTAATTCAGTAGGAAACACATCCAGGAATTCTCTAACCATAGGAATGTCCTACAAATTTTGCTCAGTTCGGGTATCAATGACGTGGGATAAATATGCCTCACATCCTCCTTGCATCAATCTAAAGGCACTTATGAATGAGATCAACCTAGTTGGCACTGCCTGACTAATACCTCTGAATACTGCTCTCTGCTGATTAGGAGATTGTAATATTACCTCCTTAGTGTAGCTGTTCATAATAGCCTTATAAGTAATGAGCCAATCCATGCCTAGGATAATATCTATCTCCCTTAACTGTAACACAATCAAGTCTGCCTCAAAATTTGCCTAATCAATTAGGATCAAACACCTTTTGCAGACCTCTCTTATTATTGTGGTACTACCTGTCGACGTACTCACCTCTAATCTATGTTTCAATAGTTCTCTATCACAATGCAGCCTAGATGCCAGATGCGGTGCGATAAAAGAATGCGTAGATTCAAGATCTAGCAATTCAAGAACTTCTAAATTAAAGATGAGCAACACACCTGCAATAACATCCGGAGAATTCTGAGCCTCCTGTCTAGTCATGTCATAAACACAGGTTTAAGACTGCGGTGGATTGCTCCGTACCTTAGTCCTACCAGTAGCACTCCTAAAACTCATTCAGCCTCTACCATGGCCTCTCTGTCCAGATCTACTGGCTCAGCTCTGCTGGACTGTAGTTTCAGTTACTACTCCTCCTCATCTACCAGAATTTGCTCCATATACCACAGAACAATCTCTGATCTGATGATCAAATGAGCCGCATCGAAGGCAGGCTCCAGATAGTTTCTAGCATTCACCACCGTGCTTCTTCCCACAGTACTCACAATTTGGCAACTGACCCAAAACTGCACATCTTCCATTGCTAGACTGCACAAAGCTACCCCTCTGTCTGAACCCCAATTATCTTGATCAAGTCAGTGGTCTAAAAGATTGGTTCTGGCGCTTACTGAATCTTCTACCAGAACCACCTTAAGATTCATTGGGCCTCTTCAGTCTGGACTCAGATCTATACCCAAACTAACATCATTCAACAATTACTCAATTCAGATTGAGAAAGCCCGTAGTTCTGAAAAACTTCCTAGGTTGGAAATGGGTAACCTCGTCAGAATCTCCAATTCTGCTTAATCAATTCGGATCAAACACCTTTTGCAGACCTCTCTTATTATTGTGGTACTACCTATCGGCGTACTCACCTCTAATCCATGTTTCAACAGTTCTCTATCACAATGCAGCCTAGATACCAGATGCGGTGCGATAAAAGAATGCGTAAATTTAGGATCTAGCAATGTAAAAACTTCTAAATTAAAGATGAGCAACACACCTGCAATAACATCAGGAGAATTCTGAGCCTCCTGTCTAGTCATGTCATAAACACGGGTTTAAGATTGCGGTGGATTGCTCCGCACCTCAGTCCTACTAATAGCACTCCCAGAACTCATTCAGCCTCTACCATGGCCTCTCTGTCCAGATGTACTAGCTCGGCTCTGCTGGACTGTAGTTTCAGTTACTACTCCTCGTCTTCTACCAGACTTTGCTCCATATACCACAATACAATCTCTGATCTGATGATCAAATGAGCCACATCGAAGGCAGGCTCCAGATATTTTCTAGCATTCACCACCGTGCTTCTTCCCACAGTACCCATAATTTGGCAACTGACCTAAAACTACATATCTTCCATTGCTAGACTGCACAAAGCTACCCCTCTGTCTGAACCCCAATTATCTTGATCAAGTCAGTGGTCTAAAAGATTGGTTCTGATGCTTACTGAATCTTTTACCAAAACCACCTTGAGATTCACTGGGCCTCTTCAGTCTGGACTCAGATCTATACCCAAACTAACATCATTCAACAATTGCTCAATTCGGATTGAGAAAGCCCGTAGTTCTGAAAAATTGTCCAGGTTAGAAATGGCTAACCTCGTCAGAATATCCATGTTCAGCCTATCTTCGAATCTCCTTCACTTATCTTCCTCAGTAGGAATTAAGGCAGTAGCATATCTCATCAGCTCATTAAACTTCATCTCATACTCAACTATCGATAAACTGCCCCGCTTTAAATCCAGAAACTCCTTCATCTTTCTGTCCAGGTAGATTTTGGGCATATAGTTCTCTTTGAAGACCCTCAGAAAGTCTTCTCATCTCAGATTACAAGGCCTGGTGGTACTGCCTGGAATAGTCTTCCACCTGGTGGTACTGCCTGGAACAGTCTTCCACCACTAGTAAGCTGGGCCTTGCAATAGGGAAACTGCGAAGTCGACCTTCTCGTCCGGCTCGCAATCCATCTGATCAAAAACTCTCTTTGGTCTCTCTAACGATCCTTTAACTTCTGCAGGATCTGTACTTCTGTAGAATCCCACAACCCCCTGCTTTTGCAATTTTTCATACCTCCTTTTCCTTTTCTCGGGAATTCTGGGAGGCATTCCCTCAGGTCGAGACACAAATGACTCCCTATTGGCTCTTACTGATCCTAGGTCAGTTGATTGTCCCACTTGATCACCTATTGCGGATGACTTATAATAGACAATAACTTCAATTAATAATCGCATTTCTCACGATATTTCATGCTTAACATTCCTATATATCCCTATGAATGCTAACTATGCTCTGATACCAATCACTGTAGTACCCCACTCCCATCCAACGTGTACACGTACGCTCGGTAGACGTTTGTACACCTGCACGACGAAAATGGCGTGCTAACTTCATCATTTTTATATATCGCATGGCATCATAAATTAAGACATCAATATCACAATTTCTAAAACCCAAAAAATTCCTCATTTCATTTCACACACAATATATACATTGTAGCTTTACATTAACATCAATATGTGTACACCCTCAAAACTAATCAGAGTTCACATCTCTGTATACAAAATATGCTACATACATGAGGAAATATACAAAAATTTATTAAAAACGCTAAGTCCCAATTGTCCGACCTCTGAGACATTTCGTCTACCAAAAAGTTATACTAGATTCCTTCTATGTGGTATTAGCAGCTAAGTCGACACTCTCGTACCTGAAAAGTCAACGTGCAATTTTGGTCAGTTTTGCGAACTCAGTTGCGTAACCATTTTCGATGGTTCACTCATATCACACATATCACATCAATACATACAACACATAATTCACAACATTTAATTTCTCATATATCATCATAAGACACTTTGTACATATATGTTCACATTTTTCAATCAATTTGATTTCACATTTCAGTTGCAATCATTCAAATCATATAATTCATGTGTGCATGCAATGTTCATAAGACTCACAATTGTTTATATTATTGTTGTGACCGAGTGCCTTTTTCACTGTCCTGTATCTATTGTGGATATCGGGCTCATTAATGCTGTCCCTTATCCGTTGGGGATACAGGGCTCATTATACATAGTGAGCCTTTGGCTCTTATCATAGTCTGAGCTTTAAGCTCCTTTTCACTGGCAACTACGGTCACAACTGCCTTTACGTTTCATGCAGTCATGTAATGAAATGCATCATGCATATTCAATGATTACACTCATTGAGTCACATTCACACTCTTTCTTATTCACATTTGTCATCAAACTTTTAGTCCGACATTCAATATTGAAGTTAAGAGCAAATAGTTAGTCATATTCACATTCAAGTAGCACTTCCAATATAGTCCCGAATATAGAACTCCTCGGACAATCAATTGTCTAGAATCAACACAATCACATTCACATAATAATTCAATACAAAATGTAAACAATAAATAATTCAATGTGAGACCATCTTAGGTTTCTCACAATTTACGCCAGATAGTTTATTGCCTAGATGTGCTAGTAATGTCTGGATGTGCTTGATCTAGTTATTCCCCTATAATAGGCAATCATGCATTTCTTCATTGCACCTATCACAAAAGTACTCACTTATGTATATATGTATGCGTTATGTATGATATATGTTCAATGACAATTCTGAATATATTTACTAAATTCACATATGAAGATCATTCACATTTCATAACTTAAATATGTCTAAATTGAACTTAGGTTTATACCTCAATTGTACAAAATTACTCTAAGTTCATCATTCAATCGTTTCTCAAGGTTATTAAAGCATTAAAGATCACAAAACATCCAATTGATTATTCATCTTTACTTAATACTCATTATTCATCTTAATTGCATCACCTTAGCCATCGTAGGTTCACTTTCATTCCCATAACATCTCAAAATTTCAGATTTAAACACTTAATCCATAATAATTCATTCTTAAGTTTTATCCTCAATCATCACCCTAAACATAACACTCATTTTATCACTTGTTCAAGCATCATTTTAGGCTCAATTTAAGCTTCATTCAAGCCTAATTGCATCACTTGAAAGTACCTAACCAACTGCTACTTCAACCCACACATAAAAGAAGCATATTTGATGTTTAACCAATTCCCATTTTCCAGCTTTTCCAACTCTATTTTTAGGTCAGTTTTGTATGACACTTATGACCTAAAATATGAGGTACTTAGGCAACACCTTGTTCTAAAAAATTGTTCCTATATGTCTTAAGTTTCAAATGAAATAAAATCATTCAATTTGGTTCATGTCTCCATGAGTTATACACAAAAATCCACGTTCAAAATTTTGTCTAGTGCATGATTGAAGAATTAGTGCAGTCCAGCTTATAAAAATCATCTCTCTTAATTAAGATATTCAAAAATTACAAACTTTATACCAACAGAAAGCTAAGAGAATAAAATATAACTTTTATGAAGAAAACGTTATTTGATTCTACCTACATCAATACATTTTATTTGATAAAAATAGGATATGATTTTAGTCAAGGATAGTGTTGTAGCCTATCCCCGAACTCAACTTAAAGCTAAATTTCAAGACTCATAAGGACAGAATTTAAATTCAATTCCTTCATGAAAATTTTAGCCTTATGTTTCTAGTTTACTCTAAATTAAAATCCATCCAATTTGGATATTCACAGATCAAGTTATAGCCAAAATACTAATGTCTGTCCAGTAAAAATAATCCATCCAACAATTTCCAGCATACTTCATCATCATGTTCATCCTAGTTCACCTCTTTTGCTTAGTCTATCTTTTCTAGCTTAATACACCATCATTTACTCTTCATTCATAACTCCATGTCAGCTTAATGTTATACACACACAAATTAAAATCCAAGATTGATCAAAAACACCAAAACAGAACATATCAATTATTCTTCCATCATCAATTTTCTGCACATTTTTCTACTTCTTTCGCACCTTCTGTTCAACCCTAACTATCACTTTAACTCATCTCAATTCAAGACACCATAATACCCCTTCTTATAAGCTCTAAACTCATGTTATTTCATATCTAAAACAATCAAAGCAATCCATATTAACATAAGAAAAACATAGCATAAAACCATCCATTCACTAATCATTTTTTTCTGCATTTCTTTATACACCATTTTCATAATCTCATTATCATAATTGATTCATCTCCCAAACAATTCATGAATAACATTAACTCACTACAATATAGAGCATGATCCCTTTTTTTATTACACTACACCCACGTTAACACCTAAAGAATTTCATTTTCAAAACAAAATCTCAAATTACTCATCATTATGTCCCATTTACACTAACCCATGAAGATCAACATGTAATTCACTTGATTTAGCTCCAAATCCTTCAAGAGTACACCAACCCTAGCTTTGTTGACAAACCATGTACATCACCATTCCAAGGTGGGAGGTTGGGTTATTTTATGAGAATGAAAGAGAGAACAAGTTAAGAGGAGTAAATGAAAGAAGAGAGGGTTAGGTTCATTATGTACGGAGGTTGGGGAAACAAAAAATCGTGAAGAAGAGAAGAAATAGAGAAGGTCACGAAAATAGAAGAAGAAAACAAGAACCAAGACAATTAATTAATCTTTCAAGGTTAAAAGAATCGTGGGTTATAAGATAAAGGCATGGCTTGGCAAGTGATACATGTCACTTGCCACAGGTCCTATTCCCATAGGTTCAAACTAGATTCTTTCATTTAACTAGTCCAATCAACGTCAATTTCTACTCCAATTGTCTCCAAATTTTAATGACATATGTCATTAAATCCGATTGGCATTCATAAAAGTTTACACTGCTATCTGAGATTTAATTTTACTGCCATTTATCAATTGTCCTGTCACTTGATATTTTTCTAGTATAAAAAAATACCCAAAATTTTAGAAATTTTATGAATTTCTCCGAAATTTGAAAATCAATACCTATACACACCAATTCAATTTTCAATACAAAAAAATTACAATTCAGATCAAAATTCACATTCATAAATCAATTATACCCAGAAAATGTCAATAAACGCATGTATAATCATTTTACTGTGCAAAAATTAATATTCACATGTGTGTGTATGCTATATTATGAATGACCATGAAATGTACTTTCTAACTTCTCAAAAATCTCTCATGTACCGTATTCTAGGGTCCTAATACTTAACATGGGATAATGAGATATTACGAGTAGAATATTCTCTCTAATTACTTTAGAGTGACGAATCCTATATTGACTTACTCAACTATCTACATATGGATCATACTATATCCAATTACTATCGACTGAATTATCCTAGGACGATTCATAAGTAGCATCAAAATACAGTAATTCCCACACTAGATACCTTGGTAATCTTAAGTCTAAGGATCAATTATACAACCATCATTATGAAATCATTCACAGACACACAAGTAATGTTCCATTTGGGATTCTCATAATCGGGTTAGTTCAGTGAACTTATTCTCTAATAAGTACCCACATGTTTGTTTAAGTGTCTCCACACTTTAATTTATGAGATCAATTACTTTCTTCATAAGAAATAAACAAACATGTGCTAGTTTAACCATTTCATCAATACCCCGTCTTAATGAAACTACAACTAAGAACATTTTAGGAATAATATAAAAATGCAATTCGAATCTCATAATTATAATCACATTATAATTTCTAATTGCATACTAATTATTCCATGGATTTTATCTTTATGATTAATAATTAAATAATTAAAAAATACACAAAGATAAAGAATGCCTTTTATTGAATAATAATAATGTCATACAAATAAATTTACAACTAAAATAAATTGGCTGCAAGGGCATAAACCAACAATGTCAAGAGATAGCAACACAACCACTTCTGAGGAGACCCTTAATCTTGATTTTTTGTTTTGGCAGAAGTAAGGCCAACTCCTTCTCAATTGGCTTCATCTGTCAATGTCTTAAGGAGTTCTCAAACAAGTTTCCAGATTCAACACGTCATGTGAAGTTTGGATAAAACTCATCGCATAATTCACAATTAACTTGAGGTCTCCAGTTATGATGTTCCGTTCTCAATTTCATAATACCAAAAGTGGAGTATGTCTATGTTCGAATATTTCAATAAAGTTAAAAAGTATAGCATATAGTTTAGGAGTCCACATCATCTGTTTAATATTATGTCGTTTCATTCACTCATAACGCACCTGTTAAGTGTTTTTTATTTTTTACTTTTTACTTTTTCATTTTAATTTTAATTATACTACTATTACTTTAATAAAAATTAAATTAATTTATAATTATGATTATAATTATTTTACTATTAATTTTATAAAAATTTAAATTAAAATGATTAAAAAAAACAATTTTTTTGTCATCGGTGATGACACTTAAGTCGCGCCCGTGAATTTTTTATTTTTTACTTTTTATCATTTTAATTTTAATTATATTATTATTACTTTAATACAAAAATTAAATTATAATTATAATTATGTTATTAACAAATTTTGTATCATGGGCCGTGACAAATTTTTGTTTTTGTTTTTTATTTTTAAAATTTAATTAAAATTAAAATTAAAATGATTTTAAAAACAGATTTTGTGTCTGTGAAAATTTTTTCAAATTTTGTTTTTTATTATTTTAATTTTAATTTTTAAAACAAAATTTTAAGATAAAAAATTAAAATTTTAGAAAATGATTAATTTATTAAAATTGTTTAATTAATTTATAAATTATAGAAAAATATTAAATTAATTTAAAAATTGATTAATGTTATTATTAACATACACAATATTAAACATCTTGTATAGATATGGTGCGTCTAGGGGTAGAGTGAGTAATATGGCTAGCGTAAGAGCTGAGAATAGGTTGTTACAAGGCAGCGGGTAGATAAGGTTCTAGGTTAAATGTAGAATCTAGTCTCACTCTAGAAGCAGGCAATTCACTGCCCAACGGATCAGTTGAGCAAGTGTTCAACAAGTTTGCAAATATCATGCTGGAGCAGTTGCCAAAGGCACTTCCAGCTAGACGCGCGATAGACCACCGGATCAAGCTAGAGCCGGTAACCTGCCAGCATTTTCGCCATATAAAATGATTATGAACTATCGGAACTAAGAAGGCAGCTCAAGGATTTTATTGACACAGGCTACATCAGGCCATCAAAACGTTGGGGCATCGGTTCCAAAGCAGGACGAAAGTCATAGCTTGTGCATTGACTATAGAAACCTCAACATCCTCAGACAACTCAGGAAAAGCCTAGACGATCAAAGACCAAGTCTTCAGATGATCGATCTCATAAGCCTAGAGTTTCTGAACATTATTCTTCAAAGGTTCCAGAAGCATCATCTTCTCCATCTATACCAGACCTAGCGACGACACGCCTGGTCCATCGACATCAGGATCTATCCTGATGATCCAGCCCATTGCAGTACAAGATCTACAAGATCCATCTAGGGCACAAAGCCTCAAGATCCAGCCCGTATTTTCTCATACGGAAGGTAAAGACGGTCCTCCTATTCACTATTTCCAATGCCAGTTCATTACTTTGGACATTTCTTGAATGGTTTCAACCATTAGATCAATGGAAATTACAGTTCGATATCATCATCAGACAACATCATCTCAGGAAGATTCTTCTGCAAGAGAACTAAGCTGAGGTTTCAGCTGAGATGTCAGAGTAGCCACATACTCTGTCTGCTTAGCTTTATCCTTCCAAGCTTTTCCTGAGTTGTCTGAGGATGTATGTACTGTCTAATCAAAGGATAATTAAACTTGAATACCTTTGAGTAGTCAGCTTCTTCTGGATACCTTTGATACGAAGGAGATGGATATAATGGCTGTATCTCTTGTATCTTTCGTACTTTTAAGTCGAATTCTGGCCCCATGTAATGGGCTGAGATGTATTGTCTGAGTTCAGCATCAAGTTGCTGAATCTGAGCTTTATAACTATGATACTGATTTGACCAGTAGATAACATCAGTTTTTTATAGGGATGACAATGGGCCAGCATCCCACCAAAATTTTTAAAATAATTTTTAAAAAATTAAAAATTAAAAAAATTATTTTTTAATTAGATTAGAGTCTGAGTTGCCCAGACCCGAGCTTACCCGAGACCTAACACTTCTAAATAAAATGACGTTGTTTTTCTTAAAATAATTGGATCTCGAGTTTATTTGGGCCTGAGCTTGGCCCATCGGTCGGCTCATTGAAAACAACTAAATTTAGGCCCATGGGCGAAAAATTGCCATCCTTAGTTTTTTATTAAAGATATTTGGTAAATCAACTGTTTCTTAAAGATGTTTAGTAAAATTAGTTGCTTAGTGCTTGTGTATAAAATTTTATAATTTATAAATTAATTAAACAATTTTAGTAAATTAATCAATTAAAATAAGTTGTTAAAATCAAAATAAATTATTCCAAATATATTGTATAATTTATTTGGATTTTACAAGCATTCTCTATTAAAAAAACTTTATCATACAAGATGTTTAATATTGCATTAATATGTATGCGGGTTAATATCATAATAATAATAAAATTAATAAATTTTTAAAATTTAATTTAACATTTTTTCTATTGTTTATAAATTAATTAAATAATTTTAATAAATTGATCAATTTTGAAAAGTTAAAATTTATCTTATAAATTTTATTTAAAAAATTATAATTAAAATAATTAAAAAACAAAAAAAGAATTTGTGTCACGGCGTGACTTAATTGTTACGCCTATGACACAAATTCATTATTATTATTTTTAATTATTTTAATTTTAATTTTTATACAATTAATAGGCGTGACTTAAGTGTTACTCCTATGACATAAATTCATTATTATTTTTGTTTTTTTTGTTTTAATTATTTTAATTTTAATTTTTATACAGTTAATAGTTTCATAATTAAATTTTAATTTATAAATTAATTAAACAATTTTAATAAATTAATTATTTTTTAAAATTAAAATTTTTATCTTAAAATTTTTATTTTAAAAAATTATAATTAAAAAAACAAAATATGAAAAAATGTGTCATAGGCGTGACTTAAGTGTCACGCCAGTGATAAAAACTATTTTTTATTTTTATTATTTTTATTTTTATTTTTTATAAAATTAATAATAACATAATTAAAATAATTTATTTTTATTAAACTAATATTAGTATAATTAAAATTAAAATGATAAAAATAAAAATAAAAAGACTCACAAGCGTGACTTAAGTGTTGTGAGTTGGTGTCACGCCTGTGACACTTATATTATAGGTGTGACAGTTATGTTTAAGCAAGGACGGAGTCATCACCACTGGCCCCCCAAGATTTTTTAAAAAAATTAAATATTTTTTATTTTTAATATATATATGCAGTAACATATTGTTTGTTACTCTAAAACCCTAACAATAACTCCGTCTTTGCGTTGCATGTTGGATGGAGATCGTAAAGGTCCTTGTCAACCTCGAAATCATAACTTTCCTCAAACCATGGATGGAGATCGTAAGCGGAGATTTATTGTATCATGGTTTCATGATTTCAAGGATTGGTTGGAATATAGTGTTGAAAAAGATGCTGCATATTGCTTATATTGTTATCTTTTTTTAGCTGATCGTGAAAGAAAGTATACAAATTTTGTATCTGAGGGTTTTAGTACTTGGCGAAAGAAAACAAGATTAAGAGAACATGTAGGAAAAATCATGACTCTGATCATAATAAATGTCAAATTGCTTGTGAAAATTTAATGAACTAATCCCAATCTATTGAGTCAGCTTTTTCAAGGCAATCAGAGAAATCAAAAATTGCATATCGGTGTAGGCTAAATGCATCAATAAGGTGTCTTCGTTATCTCTTGATGCAAGGGATGCCTTTTCGGGGGAATGATGAATTTGAGAATTCAACAAACCAAGGGAATTTTCTAGAATTACTAAAATTCATAGCTTCTAACAATGAAGAAATTAGAAATGTTACTTTTCAAAAAAAAAAGAAATTAGAAATGTTGTTCTAGGGAATGCTCCTGAAAATCTCAAACTTACGTCACCCGATATTCAACGTGATATCATTAATGCAGCTGCATTTGAGACAACAAAGGCTATTATTTTAGATATGGGTGATGATTTGTTCTCTATTTTAGTGTATGAATGTCGAGATGTGTCAGTAAAAAAGCAAATGGGAGTTGTCATTCGGTATGTTGATAGTTTTGGATGTGTTATTGAAAGATTTCTTGGTCTTGTGCATATACGTGACACAAGTGCAACTTTACTTTAAAAAGGTATCAAGTCATTATTCTCTAACTATGGCTTGAGTATTGCCAGCTTGAGAGGTCAAGGCTATGATGGAGCTAGTAATATGTGAGGTGAATTTCATGGTCTTAAGAGTCTAATTTTGAAGGAAAGTTCCTGTGCTTACTACATCCATTGTTTTGCACATCAACTTCAGCTTACACTTGTTGTTGTTGCTAAAAAGCATTTAAATGTATGTTTCTTTTTCAATACTATTACTCGTTTGTGCAATGTTTTTGGAGTATCTTGTAAGCGCAGAGATATGCTTCGAGAAAAACAAATGGAGAAAGTAATCGTAGGAATTTCACAAGGGGTAGTAGAAACTGGGCAAGGGTTGAATCAAGAAATGACACTGAAAAGACCCAGAGATATTCACTGGGGTTCTCATTTTGGTACTCTCATTAATTTGCTACATTTATTTTCTTCTGTCATTGAAGTTCTTGAGTTTGTTGGAGAAAATGAGAATGAAGATTCACAAAGGGCTGAAGCTATTGATTTAATTGATATTATGCTTCGCTTTGAATTTCTGTTTGTGTTGCATCTTATGATAAAGATCTTGGGAATCACAAATGGGTTATCACAAGTTTTACAGCAAAAAGATCAAAATATAGTGAATGCAATGCATTTGGTTAAAGTCTCAAAATGTCATTTGCTAGAGATGATGGTTGGGAGTCTTTATTAAAACAAGTCGTTGACTTTTGTGGTAAAAATAATGTAAGTGTAATAGATATGCAAGATATGTTTATAGTTAGAGGGAGATCAAGGCGTAGAAGCGAAGGCATCCCGAATCTTCATCACTATCGTGTTGAGCTTTTCTATTCTGTGATTGACATACAGCTTCAAGAGCTTAACAATCGATTTGATGAAGTCAATACAAGTTTGCTTTTATGTATGGCATGTCTTGATCCTAA
>JAOQMS010015812.1:0-16171 GCA_027563885.1 Erythroxylum longipes
ATTATTTTGGAATTGATATATTAGGATTAATAAAGTGATTAATTCATTTTAAGATTAATATAAATACATATATGCATGTATATATTATGTAAATATGAAATATAAAATAAAAAGTTTAAATTGAGTTGTTTACAGGAATAATTACGACAACATTATCATTGCTATATATTTTTAATAAATATAAATCAGTTCGTATTTTATATAAATATTTTTGTAAAATTTATGGATAATTTCATCTTACATTTTACTATGAACGATTATGTTATAATTTATAATTTATGAATTTAAACAAAAACAATTACAATTTTTTAAAATTGTATATATATTTTAAAAAATTTTAAAAATATATTAAACGCTCGGGCCGACTCAGGCCCAACAGGCGGCCCGTGGCCCGAGCGGGCTAGGCAGGCCCGGCCACTGGCTGGTTGGTCTCAGTCCGCTGACGGGCCACCGGTCGGGCCATTCCGACCCGTCCGTGCAGTGGGCTAGGCGCGCCCACAGCATTTTTCTAACAGGCCGGGTCGAGCCATCGGCGGCCTTGGCCCAGCTCGGCCCATTGACATCCTTAGTCTTATCTCCCTCAGTGATTGAATTTTCATTCTTTAGCCATTCTAACATATCCACGTAGTTGAAACACTTATTGTGAATTTGGCATAAATCTTATACTTTGTACCATATCCATTTTGAAAGCCTACCTTTATAGAAGAGATGAGCTGAGGATTCACTATCCTCCTTACATAACATATAGACATTAGGGATATTTAGCAGCCCTAATTTATCCTTGTTTAATAGTCCTTGTTTGACAATTAGCCATACCAAAGAGGACATCTTAGCCAATATTTGCTTATTCCAAACAATTTTGTTCCATTTCGTATCTTCCCCTACCCTCTTAACAACTTTCCTGCAAGATTAATTAGTGAATTTACCAGATGAGTGATAGAGCCAAGCGTATTTATCTTCCTTCCCTGGATTGGGATTATAGTCTGATAGAACTATTGCCTCATCAAGAGGAAAGTGACACGATTGAGTCCCATATATCCATTCCTTTACCTTAGCATTAGTAGGAGTACTATTCAACTAGGCCCTTTTTTATATTATCCTAGTGAAAAGTTCTTATTTTGAACTAGTCATCAAAAAAAAGAAGAAAGGCTCTTTCTCCATTACTAATTTCACATTTAAAGGCTATAGTCATTTGGTCTCTTAGTTTCATAACTTGATCATAAATCAACTGGTTTTAGGCCCTGGTTGAAATTCCTACAGGCTACTCTCTTTTAAAATGTACTAATTTATCCACTTTTTCCATAGGTTGCACTTTCTCTCCTATAATTCCCACAATTTTAGCTATAAGTACCTTATTAGTCAAACTGATTGAGGTTATAGCTAGACCTCCCTCTACCAATGGTCTATTGATCCCATTCTAACTAAATTTATCCATTTTCCTTCTACCACTCCTCGTTCCTATAAGAAGTTTCTCATTAATTTTTCTAAGGACTTGATCACACTTTTGATAGAAATATATAGGCTAACAAATATAAATGTGGGGAATTTAGTATTAACTTCAACAACATTGCTATTCCTATATAAGAAAGATCTTTATTACACTAAGATATAATTCTTTTTTGAACTTTTTCCAATATTGGTATGCATTCTCTATATTTTAGTCTCTTAGTGGATAATGAAAGGCCTATATAAGTGGAGATATTATTCTAGATAACCATTTAGCTTCCCTTAAGGCTCTTTATGAAATGATTAACAAGCTTTTTTTAAGTTAATATATAAACCAGATAACTCATTGAATATTGATAAATTCTAAACATACTATATTTATAATCCCATATTCAATCATTTTATTTGTTTATTTGATATTTCTAATTGTTTTTGGTTTTTATTTCATTTTATATTATGTTTTTAGGTCTTAATTGCTTTCATAGTTCAAAAGAAGCTAAAATTGAATAGGATCGAGGTAGAAAATTGAAGTATTGAAGATGTCTTTGAGAGACATTTTAACACTACAACATATACCCTGGAAGTATTATAGCATGTCTAGGGTGTATTAAGAAATGACCATAATGAGTTAAGTATATTAAGAGGTATAATGGTACTTAATGTAAAAGACAAGGGTAAATGGATAATTTGTTTGCTTCGGCATGAACATACATACTTAGACGTGAAATATGTATGGAAAATTTTGATATGTTTGTTTGGATTTATGAATGTGATGTGAGGAGAATTGGTAAAAGAAGCATTCCATAAGTAAATGGGATGTTTTTGGTTAAACTGGATGTATTTTTGTGTTGCTCTTACATGATAAGACTGAAGTTAGTTGATTTGGGATGTGTACCTCGTTGAATGGATAGGTTCCATTGAATATATTTCTGTAATTTGGCCATATCTTAGCGTGTAGATCTCTAAATTGGATAATTTTAATTGGAGATTAACCTAGAGACAATGCTTGGGATACTGCAACAAAATTATGTAGCTGAAAGGTGGAATCGTACTCTTATAGATATGATTAAGAGTATGTAAAGTTATAGTATTGTACCATTATCATTGTAGATGCATGCATTAAAGACCGCTGCGTATCTGCTTAATAGGATTCCTAGTAAAGCAGTTCCTAAGATACCTTATGAACTATAGACAGGAAGGAAACCTAGTTTACGGCACCTTCACATTTGGGGTTGTCCGGTAGAAGTAAGATTGTATAATCCACATGAAAAGAAGCTTAATGCGAGAACAGTTAGTGGTTTGTTCATCGGCTATCTTGAAAAATTAAAGGGGTACATATTTTACTGTCCTAACCATAGTACGAGAATAGTTGAGTCTAGTAATGCTCGGTTCATTGAAAATGGTCAAATTAGTGAGAGTGGAGAGCAGTGAAAAGTGGATATTCACGAGAATTGAGCAGAAACTACTCCAAGTCAAGTAGAAACTACTACATCACATGTGATCCCATCGATTGTTGTTCCTCTTGTTGCATCACAGATACGCAACATAACGAAACAAAAAATTAATGTTCCAATTCCACCAATTGAACATATTAATGAAGAATCAGCTAATGATGTTCAAGTTACAAATGATCAAGTGATGCCACAAGAAGTAGCATTACGAAGGTTTGTATGGAAATGAAGATTAGCTATTTCAAGTGACTATGAAATTTACTCACTTGAACACGAATGTGACTTGAGCATTGATAAGGATCTAGTCTCGTTCAAACAAGCCATGGAATTTAACAATTCTGAAAAACGGTTCAATGCTATGAAAGAAGAGTTGAAATCAATGGATGACAACAAAGTTTGGGAATTAGTTAAGTTGCCGGAAGGTGCAAAGCAAGTGGGCTGTAAATGTGTCTTTAAGATCAAACGTGACTCACAACACAACATTGAAAAATATAAACCCAGACTTGTTACCAAAGGTTACACTCAAAAGGATAGTATTGACTATAAAGAGACCTTCTATCCAGTTTCAAAGAAGGACTCTTTAAGAATTGTTATGGCCCTAGTAGCTCATTATGATTTAGAGCTTCACCAAATGGATATAAAGATCGCCTTTCTAAATGGTGACTTGGAAGAAGAAGTGTATATAGATCTACCAGAAGGTTTTAAAACCATAGGAAAGGACAAGTTAGTGTGTAAATTAAAGAAGTCAATATATGGACTGAAATAGGCTTCCCGACAATGTTATCTTAAGTTTAATGATACCATTACGTCTTATGGTTTTATAGAGAACACTGTTGATCGGTGTATCTATATGACGGTCAGTGGGAGCAAGTTCATTTTATTAGTTCTATATGTTAAAGATATCCTTCTTGCTACGCATAATATGGTTTTGTTACATAATGTCAAGAATTTTCTTTCCAATAATTTCGAAATGAAAGATATGGGCGAGGCATCCTATGTAATTGGAATAGAACTATTCTATGATAGATCACAAGGATTGCTAGGATTGTTTCAGAAAGGTTATATCGAGAAAATATTAGAAAGATTTAAAATAGAAAAGTGCTCAGCAGGGATCGTTCCAATCCAGAAAGGGGAAAATTTAGTCAAATGCAATGTCCACAAAACGATTTGGAACGTAAGGAAATGGAATCTATTCCTTATGCGTTAGTAGTTGGGAGCTTAATGTATGCTCAAACATGCACTCGGCTAGATATCAGTTTTGCTGTTGGAATGGTAGGCCGATATCAAAGTAATTTGGGAATGGACCACTGGAAAGCTGCAAAGAAAGTCTTTAGATATTTACAAGGCATTAAGGACTTTGTGCTCGCATATAGAAAATCAACCCAGCTTGAAGTGATAGGTTACTCAGATTCAAACTATGCCAGTTGTGTAGATTCACGGAAATCTACATTCGGTTATATGTTCCTATTAGTTGAAGGAGCAATTTCGTGAAAAAGTGGAAAGCAGTCTGTCATTGCTACTTTCACTATAGAGGCTGAATTTGTGACGTGCTTTGAGGCTACGATTCATGGATTGTGGTTGCAGAACTTTATCTTAGGTCTTGGTCTTGTCGACTGTATTGCTAGACCGTTAAGAATTTATTGTAATAATTTTACAGCCATTTTCTTCTCTTAAGAATGACAAGTATTCCAAAGGTGTGAAACACATGGATTTGAAGTACTTGTCTGTAAAAGAAGTGCAAAGATATAAAGTGTCAATTGAGCATATTGGTACAACTCTAATGATAGCGGATCCTTAACTAAAGACTTACCGCCCAAAACATTTATTGGCCATATTGAACGGATGAGCCTTATAGATAAGTCCTTGTTAGCATAGAGTTCTGAATGTATATAGACATATAATTGTTTTGCTCAAATTGTTTTGACACTTATGAATTCAATTACAGTCATATGTTTTTGTTCACTTACTAGTTATCCATATTATGTTGTATACCATAATTATTAATTGTGCGATAACAATTACAGAATTGCCCACTTAAAGTTTTATGAATTGAGTTGATTATGTGATACATGGAAGGAATCATGTTGTATAACTTGTGACCACCATGATCCCATCATCTTAATTCTATTAAGGATGACTTGATCGATTCCATATATTGTGTGCACTTAAAGTTTTATTGTTGAATCACCAAGTTGTAACATGGGCTAAGTGGGAGAATGTTAGATTGTTTAATGGCCCATGTGACATAAATTTGAGTTCCATGAATAGCACCCAAGATAATAATTATTGGGTATTAAATAATGGATCTCAAATGGGTCAACAACCCTTTCCCTCTCTCTTTTTAATTACCAAACGACATGTTGGTTGGTGGTGCTATATAAGTTTATAAAAAACTTATTGAAAAGGATTTCTGAACCATTAAAGAAACATATTAAAGTAAGAAGCGGAGAGGAAATCAGCATCTATCAAACAAACAATCATGGATACAAGTATGTCTACAAACGTCGATCCATAAATGTCTGTAACATTATCCTCTTTCGATATGAGAGTAACATGTATTTCTCATGTAGGTTGTCATCATATGTGTCTATAAATGTATATATATATTACATATTACTATTATTACAAAAACAGAATTGCAATATGTTATAGCCACAATAAGAGGCAGTTACACTTGCAACACACCTAATTAAAAAGGAGTTACATTCAAAACAAATATTGTTCATATTGATAACGAGACACAATTTAAAACTCTACTTATAATCAAAATCAAAATTCAACTTTGTGATTCTTCTTGTTTCTTATGTTTAATATTTAATTTTAACTCATACACATAGTCACAATTCAGAAAATATGATTATCCTACTTTTATGCTGATAAAACCGTTGATGAGGACATTATGCCGTTGCCTTATTTAGAGCTAACCATTGCTATCTTGTCTGGATGGAATGAAATTTGCTTTCATCATTAAGAAATTGTCATTGCGCTGATATTCCTTTCAAAAAGAAAAGCATGATATTAACAAGCAAAAATCAAGAAAATCAGAGTATCAAATTCCGCAGAAAAACAGTGACCTAAGGCTCGTATAAACTTGAGAATAAGAATAAAAGTACCTACACGTGTACGTCTATTAGCAACAGGAAGCAAACTTATTACATGAAATTCAGTCATATACTTGCAACGTTCTGAATTCAAAGTAAAGTGGAAGAACCTGAATATTGATATAACACGGGTAGAAAATTCCATTTATGTAAATCATACAAGAGAAAGGGATTGGCATAGTTTGTCGTTAGTTAGACACCATGCTTTCAGTTTCCTGCACGAAACCATCACCTGTCCAATCTTTGTCAGATTGCAAACCTTTTTTAACAGCTTTCCTTATTTTAATCGCTTCTTGCTGGCGTCGTACCAGATCCATATGGGTGGTAAAATATTCCAATGACACCCTGGTAGACCAGTCAAAGAAATTTGAGATACAAAAATTCACAGAAATCTGTAAGCCTATCTAACTGGTAACGTTTACGTCTTTCCAAAATAATGCATACCCTCTGAAATCCTTTATTGATGAAAAGTTGTGCATTTTCATGAAATCCTTCAGTTCAGAGCAGAGTTTCTTCACCAGGCCATACCCATGCATCATGACCCCTGTGCATACCTACGATAAACAGTTGATCAAATTTCTGCCCATGATGTAGGTACGAAACAAAAGTAAGAGCAAAATGAGATTCTTGAAAATTACATAACTGCATTAGTCTATAAAGCAATTTCAGATATCAAAAAGGCTACAGAAGCAGAAGTTCCAAATTTCCGAACTACAACAGGTATCCAGGAAAACTTCTGTAACTGTCAGAAACACGCAACAGGCATCAAGTTGTAAGGTAAGAATATAAATGCATGCAGATATTTTCCATGAGTTTAGAAATGAGACATCTAATGTCTTTCCTTTTTCCTCCACTAACAATGAAAAAAGAAGCAGACAGATCACATTGAGTTATGACGTCAGAAACACATTTTTCTAATGAAAGCAAATTGAAATAGCTTGTGTACTGCATAACCAAGAAAAGGTTCGAGCTAGTACTCAAATTCATTGGTACATATGTACACCTACTTCAGTCTTTGATTGGATCATGATAAGTCAAATTTCAAAGATGTACAGAAACAAGCTTGAGGCAAAACAAAAGCAATAAGATTCCCCGCATTGGTTGATTTCAGAACAATATTCGCTCGCAGTTTATGCATTTACTTCTTAAAACGGTATATCTAAAACATACAAAGGAAAACTGTTGATAGATACCTGAACTGTGCTTGCTCCTAGAAGAATGAATTCAGCAGCATCGGCACCAGTCTCAACCCCTCCAATACCCGAGAGAGAGTACTGATCATTAAACTCCGACTTCATCATTTGGGCAATACTCATTACCTTTCCAAGTGCAATAGGATGTACTGCTTTGGAAGAATAACCTCCAGGAGTTGAGTATCTAACAATAAAAACTTAAAACTCATAAACTTCATGCAAGAATGGAATATTTAGTGGTATTCTGTGATTTTTTAGTATACAAGTACGAACCCTTCAACACAAGGCTCTGGCCGTAAGGTTTTCAGATTGATTCCCATAACACTCATGATGGTGTTGATAGCAGATACCCCTTCACATCCAGATTTTAGTGCCACCCTAGCTGGCTATGCAGCAAAGGACTCTGAAATTACTCATCAGTTGAACCAGAATCCTAGTCTAAAAGTTCATATGGAGGAAAATGAAGAAGAATTGTGATGGTTTAAGACAAAAATTGTGTAACTAGTCTTATGCTTGTCGAGATTCTTTGTAAGTTGAAGTCTTCTCTAAGAAAACATAAGTGAAGGGTGGTTGGCACTTCATTTCTATTTGGAAATTGATTAGAAAAAAAGGTCACAGAAATAACATCATTCCATTTTGAGTAAATTATAAACTGAAACGACCAAAAAAAGGTCACAGAAATAACATCATTCCATTTAAGTAAATTATAAACTGAAACGACCAAATAGATTTAAGAACGAGTCACCAACAGACACTAATCTGATCATTTTCTCTAAACAGCCAAGTCTGTTATAAGGAATGATATCCAGTTCTAAATCACTAATAAATACCCATCATCTTTAGTTAGGTAAAGATAAACTAAGTTCATCATATTTTACTTTACTTAATCCGACATGCCTAAAACATAAAGCATTTCCATTGTTATTATTCTTTGGGAGTATTTAATTCTTTCACTATTCTCTCTTAATATTTCGTTTTATCCATATCAACATACGTGCTGTACCTTTTTATACCTTAAGATATAAAAGGAAACTGACCTGCGTGATGTCTGTGATGTTAGGAGTCATTTTAGCCCAAACAGGGACAGTAGCCTTTGCATTTATCCAGCCACAGACCTCTTCCAACAATCCGCAATCTTGTCCAACAGCAGCACCCATTTTACGTTCAGGCATTCCGTGAGGACATGAGAAATTGACTTCAATTGCATCCTGTGAGGCAATGTTTCAGAAACTCTAATCAATGAAAACAAACAATAAAAGTTGAGAGTCCAGGATTAGCTCAAGCTCACAATTCCACTTTGCTCAACTCGATCGATAAGCTCTTCCCAAGCAGCCTTGTCATACTCCTCCATGATGGAGGCAATAAGAATTCTATCAGGGTATTCTTCTTTCAATTTTTTAAACTCTTTTAACATTGTTTCAAGAGGACGATCACTTATGAGTTCAATATTCTCCCACCCAATAATCTGCCCTTTTACCGATCCATTCTCACCTACTCGTAGCTTAGCATATCGTGGGGTCACGTTAACAACTTTCTCCGCATCTAGTGACACCTAGCATAGCAAATTTAAATAAAAACATAACTTTCTTGGACACAAAACACTTACAACAGAGAAAGTAATGCGTTTAATGGGCTCACGATGACAAAAAGCAAAAAGATTTTGACATGACTCACCGTTTTGGCAATGACACCACCCCAACCCTCATCGAAAGCTCGTTTCATAACTGTATAGTTGGTGCCCGGTGGACCCGACCCGATCACGAATGGATTAGGCATATGCAACCCATTAACGGTGACACTCAAATCAGGCTCTCTGCCTGTCTCCACCGCAGCCACGACCCTCCTGAAGCCAACACCGTTTCTGCAGACGCGAGTTCTCAGACAGGGGCGATTCCTCAAACCAAACTCAGCCACCCAGTTCGAACCTGAAATCTGAGTCGAAATAAAAGAAGCCATGATTGGTGAGTGCTCTTAACAGACAAAACTATTTCTTCTGAATTGTGAGATTCCGATGGATGATTATAATGTTTGTGAATGAAGGAATATGAGTTAGGCAACAAAGGCTGTGATTCAGAGGGAATCTTTTGCGTTGTGTAGCATTTGTTTTTGTTTACAAGAGGGAACATACGTGTGGAATGCGCTGTGCTGAGCCCAATAATTGTAATTAAATTAATTTATAGGAAGAAATTGATAATATGAATATGAATATCATGAATATGATGCTTCGTCTAATTAAATTATTTCATTTATAATTTTTACTATGAGAATTATCTGTGTTTCATTTCTAAAATAAAATCTGAAATTAAGACAGAAAAACAAAAAACGCTGCTCAAATATCATTCAAATGAATCTAAGAATGAAACGAAGTTGGCTATCTATAGGTACTTGAACACATTAGTTAAATCCAAGAATCAAACTACGTGGAGGATTTGGATTGGACAGTCTAGATCGAAGCATAGTGACTTGGCAAACAAAGGCTGATTAATCCAAGAGAATCTGATTTTATATTGCCAACTTCAGTTGAATTACTTGTGCTTATATATATATATATATGTCGTATTCAGATGTTATATTTTCTTGTTGATGTAAAACGCTTATGAGGCTAAGTGTATTCAAAACGAAACCATCAGAACTTCACACCGCAATCAACAGTTGTCTGTCTATCCATGCTTTAGATTAATTTACAGTAAACCATCCCCGCACGTTCAGAAATCTTAAGATCTGAATAAGCATGATATAAAAATTAAATAATCTTAAGAAGCCAATGCCCTTACGTCTATATATTAAAAATAAACTTAATGAACGAATTTTATTCATACTAATAATTAGCAATAATGTTAACTTGATAATTTCTTTAAATTAGTTATTATTTTATATAAATAAATACTATTATAAATTTTTAGTTGTTTATGTATTTTTATGTTATTAAGAATTATGATTACTATTTTATCTATATTAATGTAAAAAATTATGTTTTATTTAAAACAACTTATGTTTATTAAAAAGATTAAATACATTATCTCGTATTGAATTCTGGTTTATATTCTACAATGAATCGGTTGGTTGTAGTTTAGTGATATAATTATTTAAAGGTATTTTTTATTTTATACATATTCATATGTATATAATAAAGTCCATAGGATAAAGATACACTGCAAATAAAATTATGATGAGATTATAATTATGAAGTTCCCATTGAATATATGTATTATCCCTAAATTCTTCCTAGTTGTTGTTCTATTGCGATTGAACATTAATAGAGTATAAAAAGACTAACATATGTTATGTTTCTTCTTTATGAAGAAGTAGATGATCTCATAAACTAAAGTATAGATAATCTCATAGATTTCTGATAGATAAATGTGTGGGTGCTTGTGATGATTGTGTATATGATCCTTTAACTTAGATCTTCAAAGTTATCTCATATAGAAATTGTTATATCTTGATACTAAATATGAAATATTCTAATCAAGGGTAGCTTAGTTAGTATTAATTGGATATAGTATGAAATATATAGAAGTAGTTGAGTGATTAATATAAGATTCATCACTCTAAAGTAATTAGGGAGAATATTTCGTTATTCTTGATTAGTATTAATTTGGAAAATCATTGGCCAAAGTGAAATGACACTTTGTAAAATAGCTTTAAAATATCATTAATTGAATCAACTACTAATAGAGGAGAACTAACATAATTGGACTTAAATAGAAGGGACATTAATTCTATATTCTATGCCTAACCAAAATATTATATCATGAAAAGATTAAATTATACGAAAAAATCATGCGTAGAAAAGTTAGGCAAAACCATTCGGACATTTCTAAATATTTAGGTAGCTAATCTTGGTCTATGGTTATATATATTGTTATATTAGAGAATTAAAGATAAATTAAAGGATTTTAATGTATTTAGTCTTAAATATGATTTAGGGTTATAATTTATATCCATTTTCAACATATTTAAGAACCTAATAGATCATATACAAATAACAAGTTAAAGAGATAAAAGATATTTTAATCAAGTTGGATTTGATTGTAAAGTTTAAAAAACTTTATGATTAGATATAAGATATTAGATCTTATTTGGGCATAATTAATATTTAATTAAAATTAATTGTAATTCTAATTAAAGTTTAATTGATTAAATTTTATTTTCAATTAAATTACCAGAATGTCTAAAACTTATTATAAATAAGCTTAAACTCTAGGGGGATTAACACTCCTTGCTTAATTCTCTCTACAATAGTTGCTGAGTTGTTTCAACTTATTTTGTGCATACCATTAGAGGTTAGATGCTTGTGTGACTATAGTGGTTGAGATAAACTAAGTTTCATAAATAGTTCAAGGGAAATAACAAGAAAAAGGATCAAACTTTGGAATAATGTGTGAATTACGATTCATGCCTTATTATGATTTGTGTCTTAATCATTTTATAGAATTTAAGTGATCTTGGCTTCAAGAAATCAAAATGAAAAAAGTTTGGTCATTATTTTGTTGTGATCCTAATTTCTCAATAGTGGTATCAGAGCATACTTTAATTTTATAATTTGATTAAATTATTTGATTGTTATTGATCGTAATTTTGAAGTTGAAATTAAAACCTTAATCATTAAAAATAAATTAGATTTTTTTGAATGAAAAATAACAACAATAATAATGTCCTAGTAGTAATCTTGCCAAGATGTGGGATATGAGGAGGTCTAGAAGTATAAAGCCTTACTTATATCTAGTAGAGAGACTATTTCAATAGATCCACATGAAAAAAAAAGATTTTGAAAATGATTGAAAGGAAACAATAGCCAAAAACATAAATAAATAACTACATATATGAAAATAAAAATAATTAAAAATAAAAATAAAAAATCAAAGTAAAAATAAAGATAAAAGTAAGTAAATAAATAAACATATAAGAAAGACAAGAAATAAGTAAGTAAAACGAGCAAGAATTATATAAATAAATGAATAAAATAACTAAAGGGGCAAGTGCTATAAATAAAAATATTTAAGCTAATTACAAAAATACAAAAATTAAAGGAAACAGTCATAAAGGCCTATGAAAAGAGAAGGAGGGCTCTATATAGGTCCTCTACTCATATCATAGTTTGCCAAAGTTTCCTTTTAAGGCCTAATTCCTTGGTACGCTTTAGTAAGGCCATATCGTTCTTTATCACCTCCCATCAATTCTTCTTGGGTATTCATCTTCTTCTCTTACAGTTTCTAAATACAATCTTCTCGCATCTTCTTACTGGGGTTTTAGATCTCTTCTCTTAACATGTCTAAACTACCTAAGCTTTGTCTCCCTTAATTTACTATCAATGTTGGCTACCTACTAACTTGTCTCTTATCATTAACCTTATCTCTTCTTGTAAGGTTACACATCTAATGGAGCATGTTCATCTCCGTCGCCATTAATTTATGAAGATACATTTGTTTGATGGATCAACACTTTACCTTTTAAACTTGAGTGGTATCTTCTTGTCATATAAAACTCTAAAAGTTCCCTCCATTTAAGCTACCTTAATTTGGTACAACGAACTATATCGTTATCTATCTTGCCACTAATTTCGATTATGGATCTAAGGTATTAAAAACAATCTTTCTGTGGTATAATTTAAGTACCACACTTGTTTTCCATATCGGTTGCAACCTTGTGACCTAAAAACTAACAATCTAAATACTTAGTCTCGATCCTGCTCAATTTAAACCCTTTGACTCTCGCGTATCCTTCCAAAGTTCTAGATTGATATTAACACCCTATTTTGTTTCATCCACTAAAACAATTTCATAAGAAAACAATATACACTAAGACACATTTCCTTGGATATTCAAGGTAAGCTCATCCATAACTACTGTAAACAAGATTAGGCTTAACGAGGATCCTTAGTATAATCCAATATCAATAAAAATATTCTCTATATCTCTTCCTGTCATCCTTACTTTAGTCTTAACACCTTCATACATATCCCTAATAACTCATGTATAAGAAAAAGGACTCCCTTATCCTCTAAACACCTCCATATGACTTTCTTAGGTACCATTTCATAAGCCTTCTCTATATCAACGAAAAGCATGTGTAGGTGCCTCTGTTTTTCCCTACAGTATTCCACTAATTGTCTAAGGAGATGTATGGATTTTGTCATAGACTCCCTAGTACAAGGCCTAGTTGGTTCTCCAATATAGGTATACTTTCTCTTACTCTCTTCTTAATCACCGTCTCCTATAACTTTATGGTGTGACTGAGTAGTTTGATGCCCATATAGTTATTACAGCTTTGGACATCCCCTTTATTCTTATAAAAAGGAATTAGAGCGCTAAATATCCAATTATCTGGGTTCTTTACAAACTTGATGGCCATATTGAAAAGCTTGGCAAACCAAGTAAGATCTTTTTCTTAAAGGCTCTTCCATACCTTTATGGTAACTCATCAAGTCCTATTGCTCTTACACTCTTTTTCTTCTCCAAAGCTCCTCAAATTTCTCCTATTGTGATATGTTAGCAATAAGTGGGGCTATTCTTTTTCTCAAGAGTGCTAAGATCACCCAAGAAAATGTTGTTATCTGTACCTTAACTAAAAATCCTATAGAAGAAACTTTGCAATCTTCTCTTGATGTCATTTTCATTTACAAGCACTCGTCCTGCTTGATACTTTATATAATGAACTTGTTCTAAGTCCCTTGCTTTCCATTCCCTATCTCTCGATAACTTTAAAATATCCTTTTTCTCTATTCTTAATATCCAATATTTGATTGAAGTTTTCATTTAAAAATATTTTTTCTCTATCTTTAATATCTAATCATTGATTTAAGCTTTCATAGGGTGTAATTTTTACTTCTAAGACTATCTTCTTTGCCACTTTCTTTGCCAACGTATAACTCACTTTATTGACTATCCTTTCTTTATCTGAGTTACTTTATAATAAAGCTTTATATTTAGCCTTCTTGATCTTAACCTTGTCTTAAACATCTTCATTCCACCACTAAGACTTCTTCTTATTACCCCTAGGCCCTCTAGAACTGCCAAGGTCTCCTTAACTGCATCCCTTAAAAGAATTGCTATTCCCTCTTACATTTGGTTAAAATCTCCTTCAAAATTCTAAGATCTATAAAAATTACTCTTCCCTTAATTTATTCCATAATGTCCCCTCTTAGCTTCCACCATCTAACTCTAGTACACCTTTAAGAACTTCTCTTCTTTCTTCAACCTTGAACTATGAGATCCATTACCAACAATCTATACTGAGTTGACAAACATGCGTTACATAAACTTACAATCTTTGCAACTGGGTCTATCACTTTGACTCACAAGGAAATATTCGATCTGATTCCTTTCGATTCCACTGCTAAAAGTGTTAAAGAAGTTCTCTAAAGGAAATAACCTTTAACACTTATTGTACAAATCATTATATAATTAATAAAGGCATTTTTCATTATTTTGATGTTCATACATTTATGGATTTGATGTTGATCTTAAGTTGATTTAATGAAGCCCTTGATACAAAACATAGCAAGGAGGAAATCATAATGAGATTCCTATCATGTGTAACTATGTTATCATTAATCCATATAGACTAGCGCATGTTATACTCCTTGATTAGATTAAGCAGTAGTTCTCATAAGTTGTAGACATGAGTTGTTTATAGTTAACATGTGGATGCTTATTAATGGTAGTAAGTACATTGGATTGACCTATTATGAGATAATCATATGAATATTCTATTCCAGTGTCAATGATAGTCTCATCATAGCAATGGTGCAAGTATCTTTTAACTTTAGGTGCTCAAGGATATCTTAGATACTGATCATGTGTTTTAACTCCATTCATCGGTGCCTTTCAGGGGTTACTCATAGGGTGGTGATTGGGTATAGCTTGAGGTATTTGAAGGTAATTGAGTAGCCAATAAAGGATTCAACACTCCTGATAGAAGGAGATGATACCCACAACCTCTTGTCGGGGTCATTACTTAGGAGTCTCTAGCTAGAGCAGATATGTGTCATAAAGAGAGTCTTAAATGATACATAGAGTAATGAGATCCTTAGGACAAGATCTAATATCACTTGGACTAGATATGACGTCGTCAGTCTAGTGGAACTTGACACTTTGACCTTACTCTGATGGTAAAAGGACCAATTGCATGGCAACATTGCGTATAGAAGGGTTCGTAGTCAAACCATTGACTTTCCAGTCAATTGGGGGTCATGACGTGTTGTTAGATATCGCTCTTGATTTACTTGAATTAAGTGTTAATTTAAGTGTCCAACATAATCGGGAACCTAATGGGCACGCACATAGGAGATCCGAAGGGTGAGTAAAATGATCTTGAATGGTGATTCAAGATATGAGAGAGTGTTTTGGGATTGTACCGCGATTTGATCGTGGTAGAAAACGCTACATGGAATGGATTAGAAACAAGTGTTGTTGGCTTTCATTAATGCATACTATTAATGGTCATTAACTTCCCGTAACTTCCACTAATGCATGTTATTCATAAACATTAACTTTCCATGAGTGATGGGGGTTATGGAAGGCCACATGGTGCAGAAAATTGAGATGATTTTTGTACATCTTGTGTAACACATAAAAAATGAAAAATATAGGTTCTTTTTCTTACACACACTTTTTCTCTCTAACTCTCTCAAGAGTTCTTGGCTTTGCTAGTACAAAGAAAGAATTCTAGTCATCTCCTAGTGAGGTTTCATCCTTCTATCTTCACGCGGTCTTTCATTAGAGATGGTCTGCGTTGATAATTGTGGTTTACGACAGCCCAATGTGGAGAAGACTAAAGAATAAAGGAGATCGTCATAAAGGTATGTAAACATCTTACATTTCATGTTTTTGTTTTTCTATATCTATATGCACAAGTCGATCTGGTTTTTGAGGTTCTGTTTTATTTTCACTGCATATATTTGATATATATATATGTGTGTGTGTGTGTGTGTGTGTGTGTGTGTGTGTGTGTGTGTGTGTGTGTGTGTGTGTGTGTG